>NW_007362847.1:0-10994 GCF_000346735.1 Prunus mume
GACAGAGTTTGTTGGAAGAAGAAATTAATATTCTTTGATCTCGAGTATTAGAAATACCTTCCTGTGGGGCATGTCCTAGATGTTATGCACATTGAGAAGAATGTTTGCGATAGTATCATTGGTACATTGCTGGAGATCCCTAGAAAAAATAAAGACGGGATTGCTGCTCGATTAGATTTATTGAACATGGGGGTCAAAACTGATTTGCAACCTGAGTATGGAGAAAGACGTACTCGTTTGCCTCCCGGGCCTTGCAATTTGTCAAGAGCAGATAAAAGAGAGGTTTGCACTTCTTTCTATGGTATGAAGGTCCCTGAAGGTTATTCTTCAAATATAAAATTTTTTGTATCTTTACAAGATTTAAGACTTCTTGGCCTTAAATCACATGATTGTCATACCTTAATGCAACAATTGCTCCCTGTGGCAATTCGTTCTATTTTTGAGAAGCCTGCAAGGTATGCAATAACTCGTTTGTGCTTCTTCTTCAATGCTATATGTGCAAAGACGGTTGATGTTTCCAAGCTAGATAAGTTGGAAGAAGATGTAGTAGTTACTTTGTGTTTGCTTGAGAAGTACTTTCCCCCTTCATTCTTTGATATCATGATTCATCTAGTAGTACATCTTGTTAGAGAAGTTCGTCTATGTGGACCAGTATATTTTAGATGGATGTATCCGTTTGAAAGATAAATGAAAATGCTAAAGGGGTATGTACAGAATCGTACTCGTCCCGAAGGTTGCATTGTTGAGCGGTATATAGCTGAAGAAGCTGTAGAGTTTTGTACCGAGCATTTATCTGATGTTAGTACAGTTGGAGTGCCTTCAAGCCAAAAGATGGGAGTTTCAAAGCCATTATCAGGTTGCACAGTGAGCGTAGTTGATCGGGACCTGTTGAACCAAGCACATCTATATGTCTTGGAGAATACGGAGGAAGTCCTACCTTATATCGAGTACGTATGAGTTTTATTCTTTAAGTTTCCATTTTAAATTATTTCTTATGTTTATCTTATATGTTTGGGACCGTAATACTTGAATTTTGTGTGTCATGTAGGCAACATATGATCCACATCCAGACCGCTTATCCAAAATTTAGAAAGAGAACAAAGTGGCTGCAGGATAAGCACAATAGCACTTTCATTCAATGGCTACGCTTCAAGGTATATGTTATTGAATAACATATTGGACTTTTAATTTTCTTCTTTCTATGTTAGATTGAATGAAGTTATATGATTAATTTGCAGGTTCAAAGTGAACTTAATGAGGAAGACAATCATGGCGTATCAGAAAATTTAAGGTGGCTAGCAGCTGGTCCAAACATGGCAGTGCCATTATATAGGAGCTATCTCATTAAAAGTATTAAATTCAACATCAAGGCACAAGATGATGTGCAAACAACTCAAAATAGTGGAGTTTATTTACTTGCACATACTATGCAAGTTGCTAGTGCCAAGGATAAAAACCCAATTATCTCAAATATGGGTTTCTATGGTGTCATTCAAGAAATTTGGGACCTTGACTACCAAAAGTGTACAATCCCAGTCTTTAGGTGTGATTGGATTGATAATACTTCTGGTCTTGTAGTGGACGAACTTGGATTTACCCTTGTAGATTTGAGTAAAATTGGACATAGGAATGACCAATTTGTTTTGGCTTCTCAAGTCAAACAAGTATTTTTTGTTGACGACCCGATGCATCGTGGTTGGTCGGTAGTGTTATCAATGCCTAATAGAGAATATAATGATGTTATTGGTGATGATGTCTTAGGTGATGTGAGAATTGAGTGTGAGCCATTTACTAGGGGGATGCCAAATGTTGACACATTTGATGAAGTGGTGGTTGAGTTAGGGAGTCAAAATATTCGAGATGGGTGTGAAGATATATGGATTGAATGATGCTTATGTAATTTATGAAATTACTTATGCCCTAAACGGCAGTGTATGACATTAATTTTGTAATATATTGTAATGTGATTTCTTCACTTTCATTATTCAGGTTTTGGCCACAAAACAATCAGTACAAAAAATACTGGTTCAATATTATAAACATGACAGTCTTGATAAAAATGTGAAAAACATACGTCTGTTTTAATAAAATTGTCATAAAAAATGACGTTTTGGAGCATTCAACGACCGCAATATATTTACTGACGTCTTAAAGCAATGTAACAATGAAGAACCACGACACTATTGTGAAACAGTTATTAAGGATATCACATCGGAGAAGCATAAAGAGCCGCCATGTAATTCCAAATAATACGACTCCAATCCCATAATACCGACGTCTAAAAGACGAGATGTCTAACCTGAACGTTACAAAAGACGACGTCTTAGATTATGAACCACGTCGCATGTTCTTTCATAAACGAAGTGGAAAAGGATGAATTCACGACGGTATTTGAAGTCCATTAAATTCGTCGACGTTAAGATGAATTAGACGACGTTAATTTTTTTAATGAAGACGTATAAATTATTAAACACGACGGTCTTTTTCATGGTACCGACGTTGTATATAACGACAACGTCGTCCTTATAAATTACTGTGTCGTAATTAATGACCCCATCATTTTTTCCACGTCGTTTATTTTCAACCGTCTCATACATATTAGATGACCGTAATTTTAGTAATGATGACGTATAAATTCTGAAACACGGTTATCTTTTACATGATAACGACGTTGTATATTGACGACAATGTCATCTGTATAAATGAATGTGTCGTAAGGAATGACCCCAACATATTTTCCACGTCGTTTATTTTCAGATCATGTCGTTAAAATAGTTTTACACGGCGGTCGATTGAGAAACGTTGTCGTTTCAGATGCATTAGACGACGATGATATTTTAAAAGATGACATACAAATTATGTAATACGGCTCTCATTTATTTGGACCCGACGTTGTTTATTGAGTACAACGTCGTCTATAGAAATACATGCATCGTAAGTAATGACCCATACATCTATTTCCACGTCATCATTAATAGAAAAATTGAAGTGGAAAATTTATTTCACGACGGTTGTGGAAACTGCAGTGACATAGTAGGAATAAATAACGTCGTCGATTATGTATTTAAAGACGTCATAGTTTTATGTGTCGTGAAAGGTATATTTAACGGCTGTGAGTTTTAGTTCTCGTCGTTGTATGTATATCTTGCGGCCATGTTCTGTTAAAATATGTCATATGTTGCCTTTTAAACGACATTTTTTTGTTAGAATTGGTTGTTTATTCTTATCCTTGAATGTTTTTTTAGCTCCTTTTTCAATACAGAGACGTCGGTTATTATTTGTTAATGGCGTTGTTTGTTTTAACAATGATGGTGATTTATCATCGTGGTTTGATTTGGGAAAAGATGTAAGTCGATTTCACGACCATTTGAAAACGGAATACACAACGGTGAATTCCCGTCGTCGTTTTCCTTTTTTGTAGTAGTGTCTCCATTTCAATGGTGAGTGATCATAAGCTTGAGTATTCCTCTCTTCACTGCTTATACCACTTGACCTATGTTCTGATGAAGTGTGAGATAACAATGGACTCCTTTCTTGTTGAATTTGAGTTTGAGGAGATAGAGTAATATTCTCATCTCCATTTTCCATATCAAGACTATGCTCACCTTGGATTCCATTTCTGAATGATGCCACTGTTTTATTTCAGTGCTCTGACCAGTTCCAAGAGTTCTCTTCATCAAAGAAAATGTCCTTTGATAGAGTGAGTTTCTTGGAGATTGGATCACAAGTTTCTTTACTTTTACTCATACGGGCTCAGTCTTCGGTCTAACTGAGTAGCCTTACCCGCTCAACCACGAACAAGAATAGGAACCTAACCACTGGTAGAATACCCCATGCGGTCCCCCTAAGATCATATACCCATAAAAACTACTTATTACAATCCTCAAATAAAACATCAACTAAAAAATATGGAGATTCCTCTAACCAAGAGATGACCACTCCAATATGTAAAGCAAAATTAGCAATGTGGTGAGCAGCCTCATTTGCAATCCAGCAAACATGGATAAAGCCTTCTCCAATGATCTGTGACAACAAAAACTTAGAATCCTCTAAATTAGTTATTGTAAATGTTTACCTATTGGTTATCTTATATAACACATGTCAAACTTAAGGTGGTTAAGAGTATTGGTTATCTCATAGGGGTAAATACTCTTAACCACTTTGGACCTGAGTTTTTAATATCTTCATTCCAAAAAGTTCTTTGGTGTGGTGAAGTTGGATGTTGCATCCTTTGTGCAATTTGGTGAGAGCTCAATGAGATTGGTCTTCAAGGGTACAAACATATTTCCTCTCTCCTCTTACATTTGAGAAATGTAAAAGTCTTGAGCATGCCAACACTTTGAATCAAAAGATCCATGAAAGAGGTTTAGGTTAAAGCTCTAAAATCAACCATTTGCTCCCGTTTATTTTCTTGAAAAGTTTTGTGTTTTAGTGGCTTAACCAACCTAAGAAAATCTAGAACATCCTTCAGCATGCTCTTAAATTCAATACAAAGGGTGCCACAGTGTGGCTCTTACTGGCTTCATTGGGTGAGAAGTGTTGATGCTCTTTTTGGGAGGGTCAACTTAGATAGAGGTGGAATGGTAGATGATGTGTGAAGATGTGGGCCTTCAGTATGTGTGTGAAGGTTTTGGGCAAGTGATAAATATACGGAAGACAAGATTTACGTGGTTCACCCTTGATGAATGGGCCACGGTCATGGATAAGTATATTCTCATTATGATAATGTTTGTTTACATTTGTACAAGGGGATTAGACCCAAAGATAAAGGGAAGAAGGCCCAAGGCCCAAGGTACAAAGCCTAAGAATCCAAGACCCAATACCCAAGACCCCTTTCTAAGTGGAGAGTAGTCTTCTTTTATAGGTGAGGGGGAGTCTCCATCTCTTGTAGTCTTCCAATATGGGACTTCTTGCCTTGCTTAGATTTGTGACTTGTGGTAAGGCTTCTTTGGTTAAGGTGATGACCTCTTATAACATGGCACGTGGATGATCTAGCCTAGCTAGTTGCTCGGTTAGTCACGGTACAAACAAGAAGCATGACTAGAAAATAAAAAATAAATAAATAATTTGTATTGTATGCATTGACATAAGCAGTCATTTGTCTTTTACTTTTTTTACTTTATCTTTTTTTTTTATAATACAAATGATGTTCTAAACTACAAAGGGAGGGAGTTTCTCTCTCTCTCTCTCACACACACTACTAAGGTGTCACGGGGGTTTGAACCTGAGACTATAATAATCTGTTAATTTCTAGTTCATCATCGATACTCATCTTGTTAATTTTATAATTTATTTTTCTCTTCCATGATAAAGGAATGAATTATAATGGAACAAGTGATATAGTGGTTGATGAAGATTAGGATAAAATTGGAAGATAAATGTTAAATTCTATTATCTATCATCATTATACCATTTGAATATTAGTTATTGTTTTTTTCTAAAGAGAATAGTGATAGAATTTTATTGATAGGAAGCGTAACTAGATAAAAACTACTTGTTACCATCCTCAAATAAAACATCAACTAAAAAATCTGGAGGTTCCTTGAACCAAGAGATGACTACTCTAATATGTAAAGCAATGTGGTGAGAAGCCTCATTTGCAATCTGGCGAACCTGAGTAAAGCCTTCTCCAATGATTTGTGACAAAAAAAACTTAGAATCCTCTAAATTAGTAATTGTAAATGTTTACCTATTGGTTATCTTTTATAACACATGTCAAACTTAGAAATAGTGGTAATACTGCACCTTTTTTTTTTTAATCAGTAATATTATTGGGAGGTGGCAATCAAACTTAGGACCTCTGCTGTAGGGGTACATACTCTTAACCACTTAGGACCTCAGTTTTTTATACCATCATTCCAAAGAGTTCTTTGGTGTGGTGAAGTTGGAGGTTGCATCCTTTGTGCAATTTGGTGAGAGCTCATCCAAGGGAAGATTTGGAACTCAAGCATCCTAGGGTTGAGATTGTTCTTCAAGGGTATGAACATCTTTCCTCTCCTTTTACATTTGAGAAATGTAGAGTCTTGAACATGCCAACACTTTGAATCAAAATATCCATAGAAGAGGTTTAGGTTAAAGTTCTAAAATCAGACATTTGCTTCCATTGCTTTTCTTGAAAAGTTTTGTGTTTTAGTGGCTTAACCAACTTAAGAAAATCTAAAACATCCTTCAGCATGCTCTATCTTAAATTCAATACCAAGGGTGCCACAGTGTGGCTATTACTGGCTTCATTGGGTGAGAAGCATGACTAGAATATAAAAAATAAATATAAAAAATTTGTATTGTATGTGTTGACATAAGCAGTCATTTGTCTTTTATTTTTTCACTTTATTGTTTTTTTTTTAAATATAAAAAGATAGTCTAAACTGTAAAGGGTGGACGATTCTCACACACATACACACAACCAAAGTGCTATAAATGATTGAACCTGAGACCACTGATTTGTAAGTCAATATCATTTTATCTGGGCTAGACGTCGGCTTTTTTTACTTTATCTTTATCATATGTTCTGACATGACAAGGGACTTAGCATTTGGTTGACCACTGTTTGGGCCGAAATTGACATGGGCCAAATCAATGGCTTTAAAAAGAAATAAAGGCAGTTGGGCCCGTAATTTCCTAAGTCCAAAAAAAAAGGGGGGGAGGGGTGGGGGGGGGGGTGGGAATGAAGGTTTTTCCCTCCATTTTCTCACGTGGGTTTGCTTGCAAGTTGCAAATCTGATTTGTTGAGAGCATTAGATGCTACCCTGAGATTTTTGTCTAAAGCAAATATGAAATCCCTTTTAGACTGTTGGGTTTTAGCTCATTTCATCATTTCGAAGCCAATATATGGACTTAATTTAGCAGGAAATTAAGGAAAGATGTTCCAGTTGCAAGGCACTATATTATCATAATCGGAGGAAAAAACACACAATCTCTCTCAAACATGTATTCAACTTTATCAACTTGGTCTCAAGTTTCTCAACAGCTTTCTTGCTTTCAGTTCTTGGTTTCCAATCAACAACTCCTGTAAATCCTAGTTTTATTTTTGCTCAGCCTTCTCTTTAGATTGCATGATTTTCAGTTGAAGTTCGATTCCAATAATGTGTTCATTTTAGTTTCATTATATTTTTGCTTCAGCCGGTTCAATGGACTTATTCACTAACTTAAAAGGAAAAGACGAGAACAGAGAAGGGGGAGAATGGGCAGTGATGCTTCTTCCTCAACCCTCTCTATGGAGTTTACCTTTAAGACTTATAGAGGAAGAGAGCAGCTAGAGTTTCTGTCTCACAATTATAAATAAGAGGTTAATGAGAGAGACTAGCTAGGCTACTTGAGATACCTTTGCAATCAATTATTAGTAATTAGGTTGCCAAAAAAAATGGTATATTAGGCTCTTTTTTTCTGTGATAAAAAATGATATTTTATTGTTGACACTAAAATGGGACCTGAGTCGAGAGAATTAAGCGAGTTTCTCTATACATAAGGGAGAAGTCATCAAACTAAGCAGTAGCCTGCCCTCCCTCACCTCACCAAGGCGATTAGAGAGAACCTTTATCCTTGATAGAGTACCCTCATCATCATTATGATTATCACTATCCCTAAAACTAATAAGTCTTCTTCTTGAACATATCTTTGTGTGAGTTGAGTTTGTGCTATTATTCACATTATTCATTACGTTTTCCCATCCCATTACAGTTTGGTTTGGTATCCGAGATTCCGGGTCAACCAAAGAAAGTCGTGACAGGAGATGAAGTAAACATGAACTTTTATAGGGTCATTTGCATTTGTGTTTGTTTGTCCTTTTTTCCGTCCTTCGTTCCTTTTCGCCAACCATGGGGGTCCGCTTTGCTCTGAGGAAACAAAGGGGAAGTTGGCGGATCAACACCAATGCCCCAATCGGATGGTGTCTCTTGACTCGTGGAGAGGACTCCTTCAATTTTCGAACAAAATTGAAAGTTGAATCAGTTGCCAAAGCGGACGGGCCCGATCAAGGCCTTGTCTATAAACTTCTTTTAATACTGACTCTTGTCGTTCCGTAGGCGTGAGACTATTGGGTATATAACCAGCCCAATAAATCTGGTGTGGATGTGAGTGACTGATGCTGATGGAGTTTGCGCCTCCTGCCTGGACCTCTTACCAAGCCATTGTGCTTCAGGGGGGTACTGGCCTAGATAGATTCTTTTCTGTGCCTCAGTTAAGAGGACTTCAATTGACACATGCACATACATGCAAATACTTAAGTCTTTAAATATAGTATATATTTGTATTTCCTTGGAGAATAAGTAGGTTCGATTCCTTGGGGAATAAGTACGCAGGATCTCTTTTAATTGTTTAATAGTTGCTTCAGTTATTACACCAATAAGAAGCTAGTAGCAACCGACTTCTTCTAGTATAAATAGGCCTATTCGTTGCATCTTGTGAAAAACACACAAACCTTGTGTATTAATTGAGGTTACACACTGCATGCATCGCATGCAAAGTAAGAGTTCTTTGGGGGGGGGGGGGGGGGGGGGGGGGGGGGGGGGGGGGGGACGTGGAAAAAACCTCCCACGGAGACTAGGCCGCACCCTCTGTTGTATTCTAACTCTTGGCAGGTACCAGGTCTCAGGGATCCCACAGTGCACATGATTTTTATTGGGTGATTCGGGACTGGCGAAAGGGAGTTAGACAAGATGACTAACAAAAGAGGAATTATGGGATGATTGAGATATGTGTTAGTTCATATAAATGGGCATTCAGGACCAAGTGGTATAAGCACGATATGGGATGTGCAGGTCTGCTTGTCTAGTTAGAGAAAATAAAGATGGAAAAAAGGGTGATGGAAATAGTCTTTTGTGTAGTTGAGTCTAACTCTTGGCAGGTACCAGGTCTCAGGGATCCCACAGTGCACATGATTTTTATTGGGTGATTCGGGACTGGCGAAAGGGAGTTAGACAAGATGACTAACAAAAGAGGAATTATGGGATGATTGAGATGGGCGTTAGTTCATATAAATGGGCATTCAGGACCAAGTGGTATAAGCACGGTATGGGATGTGCAGGTCTGCTTGTCTAGTTATATGAATTAACGAGAATAGATGAAGAGCATCCATGGATCATTATTATTATTAATGTGATATTTGGCTGTGAGATTGCATGTCACTTAATTTAGTTTTATCAATCTGCCGTGGTAAGGTCTCACGTCCTTATTGAGCTGTGGTTGCTCACCCCTCACCCTGTTTAATTTTTCAAATGAATTAGTAGGCAAGACGAGGACTAAATCGATTGAGGGTGAATTAGATGAAAGTAGTAGAGCTTTATTTATTTCTTGTAAAGTTGTAAGATTTTGGAGCTATTTTTATAAGAGAAGTTTATTTTAAACCATGTTTCGGCAACTTTTTATTTATTTATTTATTTTTCTCACGCGCCGAGCGCAGGGTTTCCACCAACCCCTGGGTTCGGGGCGTGACACGTTGCATCTGGTTTTGGAGAGAGAGTCCTCTTCTTCTGAAACAGACCTTCATTATTTATAGGGGTGGATGAACTTGTAATGATAGAAACAGTGACAAGACCTTTGGCTTGCGGCTCAAGGTCAGTTGCTCGTTTGCTGATCTTAACCAATTCATAGAGGGAGTGATGGGGGTCTTCTGGTAAGAACCGTCGGTTTCCTTTGTAGAGCTTTCTTGATTTGACTTTTCTGTAATTGAAAACCCGGCTGGCAACTTTGATCTTTTCTGGTTTTGGAGGCTACAGTACAGCTTGTTTTCTTGTTGGAAGTGAAGAAGGTCAAGTCGTATTAAATGTGATAACCCCCTTGGACCTCCCGCGTGGGTTTAGAAAACACGCTTACCAATCTCTTGAACTTGTAGCATGAGACAAAGGCCTGATTCTCATGACTTGGGCCCTTCTCTCTTTTTTTATTATGAGAGGCCCAGTTAGGAGATGGATAATCTTAAGAAAGGACAAACGCTGGTGGGCCTGGTTTTACCTTTTTTTTCTTAAAAAAACTCTTTTTTAAAACCTTGAGACCATTTTTGGCCCATTTACCAAAATTAGGTACAAATAGTGTTTTGGAAGAGTAATCACACATAATTTCGTGAAAGTCCTCTTGTTCTTATAATGTTAAAACTTGGCCCTCTGATAGTAAGTCATGCGATCTTAACAAAGAAAGCAAAAGTTAAGAGAAAAGGTGTAATATATATATAACTACTGCATAACTACTACAATTTACGTTTGAAAACAAGATGAGTGATACAATATTACTGGGCTTTTGTAATTGACATATATATATATATATATCTATATATATAAAGCAAAAGATAGAGAATGGTGAAACATTCAACTAGTATATATATATATGAGATTGAAATTTACTTCCTAAAGAACCTATTCACACTACTACAAAAAGTGACAAAAACTACCAGAAAAAAACGACGGTCTAAGTGAAAACCTTCGTTGTTTTTTAAAAGACAACGGTTTTATAAAACTGCCGTGTAATAACACCTTAGACAACTAAAAAATGGAGATTCAAATGGCTGTTCCTAAAACAGGACGTACCTAATTAAAAAACCGACGTCTTATTGAAATAGAATTTCAAAGTGGTAAAATCATAGCCAACAAATAACGGCGGAAGTTATGAACCAACCGACGTAGAAAGTAAAGACAACGATTTCAAAAAAAGCCGCCGTTTTTACCTAGAAATTAACACGACCAAGTTTTCGTATAAGGCGCCGTATAATTACAAATAAATCCACGACGGTAAAATACAAAATACCGCCGTATTAAATTAATGTACAACTATGGCAAAAGATAAATATAACGACGTCTTTCTCGTATTTCTACGACGGTATCTTTAAATCTCACCACATTGGGGTTTTCATTTAACGACGTATTATACAATTTAACGACGTATTATACAATTTAACGTCGTATTTATTCACTTTATACGTCATACATTATATTTAAACTGTCGTCTGAATAAGAATTTTTTTTAACAATTTATTTCTTGGATTTTGTTATCCTACGTCGGTAGAT
>NW_007362853.1:0-14266 GCF_000346735.1 Prunus mume
TTTCAACTCCAACCATACTCCCTAATTTGGAGAGTCATAAACTATAACTATTTTTTGATTGATCCATCTCTATTAAAAAATAAAATAAAAAATAGTTAGCATTAAATAAATGTTTGAAATACTCATTAAATAAATCAGCATTGAATTATAGAGAGCCACTAGGAGTCCTTTCTCTCTCCTCAGATTTAGGAGCTCCTAGAGGACTCCATATTTTAGGAGGTGGATAGGAAGCATGGTTGCAGTTGCATTTTTACAATTCCTCCCTAAAATTTGTCTAAGGAGGTGATTTAGGGAGTCCATTGTGGATGCTCTTACCAAATCTGTAGGAAAAAATTGGTAGACAAAATTGGGGAGGCGGCTGGGTGTGGCGAGGAGAGAATGGGTGATGGTTGTGGTTTAAGTTTTTTATTTTTTATTTTTAATTGTTTTAAATTATTAGAATATTTAATTATGCTTTTATCTATGTGGAGGTGAGCTCCACTTGTCATGTTGCTGCTCATGTATACGAAATTATAAAAATATCCTTGCTACATCATCAAAGTTAACTGATTTTTGAATGGAATTGACAGCATGGATAAAGTGAGTCACCAAACCTCGATCAAGAGATGAAAGTGAGCCATTCTGAATTGGGGGGGAAGGGGGAGGGGAGCAAAATGGGATTTGATTGAAGTTTCATGGGGCATTAGTGTAATTAAGCCTTTTATTTTAAGTGGCAATCGTAATGGTTTTCAAATCAAACACTACATACCATATAGTAGTACATTATGTGCCAAACATGTTTCTTTTGAGAGTGCCAGGGGAAAATGGGAGTGCAAACACAGTTAATTTTAGGGGTGTGCAAGATTCAATTCAATTCAATCCAATCCAATTTTAATCGATTTTGATGATTGGGCAGATTGGATCGAATTCTTAATTTCAAAAACTGACATGATTGGATTGGATAGCAGATTTGCTTGTGAGGATCAAATCAAATCTAGTTAGTTTTATGCTTATTTTGTTCATTAAGTAATTTTCATTAAGAAAGAAAGTTATAAACATTTTAAGTAATTTGATGGAGTTATATTTAATATATTATAAAATTAAAATAAATTTCTCTAGCATTTAATTTATATTTTACATTTACGTCTATTAAAATATTTAATTATATTAAACTTGGCGATAAATGTTTCATATTGAATTATTATCTTTTTCTATTATGAAAACCAATCATCCAATCCAATCCAATATCAATTGGATCAGATCAGATTTAATTTAAACCTCTAATATGATCAGATCGAATTAAAAAATCATAATCTAATCTATATTGAATCGGATACAGATTGATGAAATTATATTGGTTTCAAATTGATGTACACACCTAAGTTAATCTTTGCAAGAATTGTCTCATTGATTTTAAAGCCTAAGAACCAAATATTTGTATTTTGGCCTATTGATTTTGATCATGAAAATATAAATTTTTTTAAATGTAAAAATTTGGTGTAGAATAATAACTAAAATTAATTTATTTCATATATTTTGTAGAAAATATAAAGAAAAATTTGCACAATAATTTAGGTCATGGCCCCCTCGTCATAAATGCAATAAGAAAAGCAGAACCGCTACAAAAGAGGGGACCAAAAGAAAGAAAGGAGGCCTAAAATACAAGGCAAATAGAAGCAATCGCATTAGCAACTGTGGGCTTGTGGCACCAATAAAATATCCAAGTTGTCGAATTGAATGGATTATGGACCAGCACACCAGCACACAGCCCACGAGAGGGTCTCTTTCTTTGTCCAATAGAAAAATGTATTTCACACCCCAAAAACTAATGGTGTATGTGTCCGTCGTTTTATTGCAAAAACGTAGTGTGTCGGGCCCACATCAGGACCTGTCGATGTCATAATGTCATTTCAGATCTCGCTCATTCTCAAAACAAAAACAAAAATGTCATTTCAGAGTGTTCTGTGGTCATCAAGAGGAGATTTTATAATTTAACTTGAATATTTTTCGACATAGAAAAGAAACATGACAACATTTATAGCTAGTACGAAGATATTTGGGTATGAAAACAGGTAAGTTGGGCAGCGTGTTTATAGAAGCTTCTTTCAATACATGACATTGTCTTCTCCACAACCACAAACAATATATGTATACAAATGGAGATGGAGATGGGAGCAATGGCTTCTATTATAACAACAAATTTGATTCTTTCTTGGATTCCTTGTATAATATCTCATAAATGTACTGGCTGTTGTCACTTCCGAATGTACTATATTTAACATTCAATGCATTTGTTGTCAATGAGTTTGCCAGATTATGGAGGAGTTTTCACAATTCACGTGGATTGATGATGCACACATATCTCCTCTTGAGCATTTCCAAGGAAAGAGGCAAATGAAATAAACAAAATTGTACTATAACAACCTATGTGGCATGTTGTTGCCTACTCATTTGGTTACTCCAAAGAATTAGGCAATGTAAGTCTACAAACTATTATTATAATTTTTATTTTTATTTTTTACATTTACTATTATATTTTAGGGTTAATTACAGTTTAATATCATGTGGTTACACCCTTAAGACATGTTAGTCCATATCTTCCCATTTTTACAATTACAAATGTCACGTAGGTAACTAACAGCGAGATCTAATGGAAACCCTAACGGTAAAACTACATTGTAACAAATTTAAAAGACCAGGGTATGTGATTGTAAAATTTGAGACGATAGGGACTAACAAATCTTAAGGGTGTAACCACGTAGTAGTTTACTGTAATTAACCCTATATTTTATAGAAAGTAGGTGAGAGAGTGGAGATGGTATTTTATTATAGAAAGCAAGTGGGGCCCAACATACCTCTTTACTTTGAAGTAGGCAATATTGTCTTGTTGGGGAGAGTAGGGAGTTTGTAGCTACACGGTTAAGAGCAATTATTCATGCCCTCTCAATTATTATAATGCGTAAAACACGTTTCTTTTGCTTTTAGTTTGGCAGATGATGTGGAGGAGTTTTCACAATTCACGCAGTGCAAATCTTCCTCTTTTTAATGAGAACCCCAGAGTCACTGACACTCTCAAATTAAGCAACAGAAACAAACTGAGAAAAAAACAGGATCCTGCTGCAATTGCTCAAGTAAAAATGGCTTCGTTTTCTAAGGCCATCTTTGCTGTCTGTAATGCTCCAAAAAAGATCCCACATATTCAGCTTACACCTAAGCCCTCTTCTGAAAAAAGGAGCACTGCCCAAGATCATGGCTTGCTTTCAACTCCCTTGCACCTATTAACCGACTCCGAAACTAACTATGCTAATACAATTACTAGGGTACGTAACACTTGCTCTTTGCCTTTTATGCATTTTCCTTCATGCCTAAAATAATTCTTTGCTTTTCTTGCAAGCAGGACGATGATGACATTTGTTTCCTACATGCACTAAAGCTGGACGTGTTCAGGCATGTACTGAGAAAACTAGGAGAAGAAGCAGTTGAGGGTTTGAACATGATCGATGCTGTTCAACGGCTGGGTATTGATCACCTCTTTCAAGAAGAGATTGACCAAATTCTTCAAGAACAGCATTTGATCATCACCTCCGGTAGTGCTCATGGAGCTGATCATCACAGTGATCTTCATGAGGTGGCAGTTCGCTTTCGACTGCTCAGACAACAGGGTTACTTCGTGCCTGATGGTAGGTATCATACGTATATTGGTACTCAATACTAGCCAATCATTCGACTGCTCACCATATGTATATTTTTTGTTAAATAGATGTGTTCGAAAAATTCAAAGAAAGCGATGGAAGCTTCAAGCAAATGTTGAGTGAAGACATTAAGGGATTGATGAGTTTATACGAAGCTTCACAGCTAAGTATAGAAGGAGAAGATACACTTGACGAAGCTGGACAATTTAGTTGGCATCTCCTAAATACATCCTTGTCACATCTTGATCATCACCAAGCTAGAGTTGTTGGAAACACATTGTCCAATCCCCATCACAAAAGTTTGGCCACATTCATGGCCAAGAACTTTTTCTCTACTAATTCCCGAGGCATGAATAATCGATGGTTAAATATCTTACAGGAAGTGGCCAAAACAGAATTTAGTATGGTCCAGTCCCTACACCAGAAGGAGATTGTTCAAATTTCCAAGTAAGTTAATTGACAATATAATTGATGAGGACGTACGTAGATTATATATAATTGGACCCCTCCAGCTAATTAATCAATGTGTCTATTTGAATCTCAATTAGGTGGTGGAAAGAGCTGGGATTGGCTGAGGAATTGAAGTTTGCCAGAGACCAACCAGTTAAATGGTACATATGGTCCATGGCATGCCTAACAGATCCAAACTTGTCAGAGGAGAGGGTTGAGCTCACAAAACCCATATCATTCATCTATTTGATTGATGACATTTTTGATGTTTACGGGACGCTTGACGAGCTCATTCTCTTCACAGAGGCTGTCAAAAGGTATATTTCATAAACATGCCTCAACAATTAAATTTAATTAATTTCACAAGTTTTGCCCATTGACTGATCAATAAATTGTTGGATGCTTCTGCAGATGGGAAATTGGTGATATAGAGCACCTACCAGACTACATGAAAATATGCTTCAAGGCTCTTCACGATATGACGAATGAAATCAGCAGCAAGGTCTATCAGAAGCACGGCTGGAACCCGTTACACTCTCTAAGAAAAACGGTATGTATACCAACTGTGTGATGATTGGCTGATTATCAATTACCAGTATAATTAACTAAAGATTAGTTAATTATTCAATTCTATATTTCACGCAGTGGGGGAGTCTGTGCACTGCATTTTTAGTAGAAGCAAAATGGTTTAAGTCTGGGCATTTGCCCAAAGCAGAAGACTACTTAAAGAATGGGATTGTTTCTTCTGGGGTGAATGTGGTGATGGTCCACATTTTCTTTCTCTTGGGTCAAGGCATAACCAAAGAAAGTGTGGAGCTGTTGGATGAAACTCCAGCTATCATATCTTCTGCAGCAGCAATTCTTCGGCTCTGGGACGACTTGGGAAGTGCAGAGGTAAGCACGCTGTAAACATGTCTTGTTCATATCTCTAGCTGTAAATGTGCTTATGTAACTATATTGATTGTAGGATGAGAATCAAGATGGGCACGACGGCTCATACATACGGTGCTACTTAAACGATCACCAGGGCTGTTCGATTGAGGACGCAAAAGAAATTACTACTAATTTGATTGCAGAAGAATGGAAGCGCCTGAACAAAGAATTGGTGTCTCCTAATCCGTTTCCAGTCGCATTCACCAACGCTTCCCTTAATCTTGCAAGAATGGTGCCATTGATGTATAGCTACGATCAAAACCAACGTCTTCCCTCGCTTGAGGAGTATATGAGATCGATGCTGTATGAAACTGAATCTGTGTAATATATATTATTCTTCGTTTCTGGTCAGCTGTGTAATTTATATAAAGAAAATAAAATGTTTATGCATCGCACAAATATGTCTAGTGAATTGCAGAAGGATAATAGAACAATGGTAAAGGTATTTTCAGGTGAAAACTAGGCTAATTCAGAAAACAAAATGATCAAACTTCCACTTCAAAAGAATTCCATATTTCCTTACCATTTTGTGCTTTTGAATCACAAACCATTCAACATTGCAAAACAGAACAAACATCAAAATAAATACATTATTCCTATGTAGACAACTTGAGATTATAACCCCGGTAACCGGCCCATCCACCACAATATGCAACAACGCCGAATCCATGAGGAGGCGCCTTTTGAAAATTTCGGCATTGGAGAGATTCATCCCAAATTATAAAAAAACCCATATATGAAATGGACTTTAGAAACACACCCAAAGTCCATTTACAACATAACAAAAAGGCTTTTAACTTCTTTTAAATTACAAAACTACCATTGATTTCTTAAAACGAATACAACCCCAAAAGCTCATAAAAAAAACCCAAAACACTCAATAGGACATCAAAGTAATTTAATAATCAAAACTAAATTCAACAGGGCCAGTTGTCATTTTTTGGGTTTTTTTTGGTTTGTTTATAGAAATTAAATGGTGTAGGGTTTATCTATATTATTAGTGTTAAGAATGGGTATATGACTAAATATCTCTAGTTGTATTGCTTTGTTGATTTATTATTATTGGAATTGGATTGCTATTTCTAATTGCACTTAGAGCATCCACAATGATGCTATCTATTTCTTAGCTAAAAGAAAACGTAGTGTGTCAGGCCCACATCAGGACCTGTTGATGTCATAATGTCACTTCAGATCTCGCTCATTCTCAAAACAAAAACAAAAATGTCATTTCAGAGTGATCTGTGGTCATCAAGAGGAGATTTTATAATTTAACTTGAATATTTTTCGACATAGAAAAGAAACACGACAACATTTATAGCTAGTACGAAGATATTTGGGTATGAAAACAGGTCAGTTGGGCAGCGTGTTTATAGAAGCTTCTTTCAATACATGACATTGTCTTCTCCACAACCACAAACAATATATGTATACAAATGGAGATGGAGATGGGAGCAATGGCTTCTATTATAACAACAAATTTGATTCTTTCTTGGATTCCTTGTATAATATCTCATAAATGTACTGGCTGTTGTCACTTCCGAATGTACTATATTTAACATTCAATGCATTTGTTGTCAATGAGTTTGCCAGATTATGGAGGAGTTTTCACAATTCACGTGGATTGATGATGCACACATATCTCCTCTTGAGCATTTCCAAGGAAAGAGGCAAATGAAATAAACAAAATTGTACTATAACAACCTATGTGGCATGTTGTTGCCTACTCATTTGGTTACTCCAAAGAATTAGGCAATGTAAGTCTACAAACTATTATTATAATTATAATTTTTATTTTTTACATTTACTATTATATTTTAGGGTTAATTACAGTTTAATATCATGTGGTTACACCCTTAAGACATGTTAGTCCATATCTTCTCATTTTTACAATTACAAATGTCACGTAGGTAACTAACAGCGAGATCTAATGGAAACCCTAACGGTGAAACTACATTGTAACAAATTTAAAAGACCAGGGTATGTGATTGTAAAATTTGAGACGATAGGGACTAACAAATCTTAAGGGTGTAACCACGTAGTAGTTTACTGTAATTAACCCTATATTTTATAGAAAGTAGGTGAGAGAGTGGAGATGGTATTTTATTATAGAAAGCAAGTGGGGCCCAACATACCTCTTTACTTTGAAGTAGGCAATATTGTCTTGTTGAGGAGAGTAGGGAATTTGTAGCTACACAGTTAAGAGCAATTATTCATGCACCCAATGTTTCATTTATGGGATCACCCAAGATTGCGAACTCGTATTCTATTATGCAAGCAGGTTCTTAAGCAATGTCTAGTCAGCGCTTACATAATGCTCTCCGAACAGTACCAGAAACGTGAGAACTTGAGAATTTGGTTGTTCAGAAATCTGAGATTCCTCTGTTCAATAATAGAACGAAAGACGACGAATATATAGTGTTGTTTGTAGTTGGTTGGGAAAGTCCTACCATGCCCTCCCGCGTAATACAAAATGATATCATCGTGCGTCTCCTACTGGTGAAATGATTATAACCATATATGGATGTATGGATATGGATCATGTGGTTGGTTACGGTTCCTGCATCAATTGTTGTTAGCATTTTGGATACATTGTTACTTCTTTTTCTCCCACCTAATAAATGCGCGCGCAAAACGTTGTGTAGAATAAAGGAGATGTCATTTGTCATCTCACCACTCAAGTCCGCAACGCGTTCTCATAGTTGTTGTGGTGTGGCCTATAAATTGGGGGGATGACTTCATTAATTTATTACAAGTATTCTAGTTCTCACTGTTTCTTTGTCTTCTCCTTGCCCTACTCGGCGTATTAACCACATGGCCTTTCTTCAAGCTCACACTGCTTCCCCTAACCGTCCAATTGTAAGCTCCAAAATAAGTTCACTGTTGATCCATGCAAATTTTTTTATTTTTTTATTTTTTTATTTTTGTTGGTTTCTTATTATGTCAATTTTCCCCCCCTTCATTAGGTTGATTTTCACGTCCACCATGCTCAAAAATTGAAGGAATTGAAGGATGCACTGGCAAATGTTGGAGAAGATGAACTGCTGATTGCGGTTGATGCCATGCAGCACCTAGGCCTTGATCATCACTTCCGAGAGGAGATTGAAGCATTTCTGCAAAAGCAATATCATGCAAGAGCCTATGATGATTGCAATCATCAACTTCTTGAGGTTTCACTTCGTTTTCGACTCTTGAGACAACAAGGTTATCATGTAACCACAGGTTGTTCTCTTCTCTATATCTTTTTGTCCTTCCTAACTAAACTCTTCTTAAAAAAAACAACGTACGTAAACTAAATTAACCCACCCAGTGAAGTAAACAAACAATAACAATTCTTTTCTTTTTAATTGGTTTGGAATTACAGATGTGTTTAACAAATTCAAGAACATCGAAGACTTGACATCAGGACTACTAGACAAAGACATTGAGGGATTGGTGGGATTGTACGAAGCATCTCACTTGAGTTTCCAAGGAGAAGATGCACTTGATGAAGCCGGAAAGCTCAGCCACCAAATTCTTACTGCCTGGCTCCCAAACAATCTTGATGATCATCGAGCACCACTCGTATCACATTCATTAAAGCATCCTTATCACAAGAGCTTGACAAGATTCATGGCTAAAAACTTTTTGGACTATTTCCAAGGCACAGAGAAATGGGCCAGAGTTTTACAGGAGCTAGCAAAACTAGAGTTCAACTTGGTTGAATCTATAATCCGAAATGAAATCCTACAAATATCCAAGTGAGTTCAGATCAAAAGACTTCACTTTGGCTATATATATTTATCCTCTTAACATTAAATTTTCATCTTAATAATCAGGTGGTGGAAAGAACTAGGCTTGACAAAGGAGTTGAATTTTGTGAGAGACCAGCCAATTAAATGGTATACGTGGCCCATGGCATGCCTCACAGATCCAAGCTTATCAGAGGAAAGGGTTGAACTTACAAAATCGATCTCTCTTGTCTACATAATAGATGACATTTTTGATGTGCATGGAACACTCGACGAGCTCGTCCTCTTCACAGCAGCAGTTGAGAGGTACGTTTGTGTGTAGGATAATAAATGTACATCAACTACACCCTCATCCTGAAATGATGAACTTAATCAATGGTCTGTGCAATAATTTGCATGCAGATGGGATCTTGATGAGACTGATGAACTACCAGATTACATGAAGATAAGTTTTAAGGCTCTTTATGACATTACCAATGAAACCAGCGACAGGGCGTACAAAAGGCATGGGTGGAACCCTATAGAATCCCTAAAAAAATCGGTATGCATTAATAATTAATTTATTACCAAACTGTATTTCCAGTTCGGAGTACCGGTATTTGTACCATCTTAACTGATCGCGTTAATTATGTTACAGTGGGCAATATTGTGCAAGGCGTTCCTGTTAGAAGCACAATGGTTTAGGTGTGGGCATTTGCCAAACGCTGAAGACTACTTGAAGAATGGGGTTATCAGTACAGGGGTGCCTGCAGTTCTAACCCACGCCTTCTTCATATTGGGTCAAGGTATAACTCAGCAAGCCATAGATATTGTTGACAACATCAACACACCTGGCATCATATCTTCAACGGCGACCATTCTACGGCTCTGGGATGACTTTGGAAGTGCCAAGGTACTTTACTTATTTCAATCCGTAAAAGAACAATAAATAATCAAATAATTTAAAATACCTTTATTCAACAGTATCTAATTAAAAAGAAACAATCAAGTATTGTACTTTCTCATTTAATTAAACTTTATGTGAAAACTCCACGGACCAATGTGATAAAACCGAAAAACTACTGGGACGAAAAATGACTTTTTATTGAGTTTTATTGACCCCGTCCCGGAAAAAATAAAATAAAATAACTAACTGTTCAAGGCTCCATGAAGTGTCCTTCTCCTTCCCTAACATATATTAATTGATTTGTGTGTGCAGGATGAGAACCAAAATGGGTATGATGGTTCGTACATACAGTGTTACGTGAATGAACACGAAGGTTGCTCAGATGAAGATGCAAGGGCTTGCGTTATCCATAAGATTTCAGATGAATGGAAGAGACTCAACCAAGAATGCTTCTCTTCAAATCCATTTTCAGAGTCTTTTACAAAACTTGCTCTGAATGTTGCTAGAATGGTGCCGATGATGTATGATTACAATACCCAACATCGCCTTCCAAGCCTTGAGGAGAACATGAAGTCGTTGCTTTTTGATAGTTTTCTTGCACAAGGGTTTCAGTCCCCAGGCCAGACGAAATAAATTGAGGTCTCAATTCTCAAAGGCCTCACTAAATTTGAGACAATAACAGACCACCAGATTGCCAACTGTGCCCAAATTATATATATCCTGTTTTTTTAAAAAAAATTAAATAGGGGGGAATAAACATTCGCTGTCTGTTAGTTTCGGAAGATAGGGTAGGGATGTTTTATTTTATTTTATGTATTACCCTGTTCTTGAAAAGAATAACAAAAGAAGGATTTGAACAACAACTATAATACTTTATGGATCCGGATTCTGTGCTTGGATTTTCTCTGCCATGAATCATAATCAGCTTGATTTTTCTTATAAACATGCGCCACCTCATTTAAATTTCATCCGAGAGCCAAGAAAATGACACATCACACTTCAATAGTTAAAACCAATAGCCTCACTTAAAAAAAATGCAAAGAGTAACAAATACCTTCCTTGTTTGTTTATTTTTTCTGTTCTAGCATTTCCCTCCCACAAATTATCAATTATTTCTTCCATAAATTATCATTCATACTTTCAAATTGACACCAACAATCAAATACCTTTTCTTCTTGTTCTGCTGAATATTTTTCTTATTGTAACAAATTGGAAGATATGAAGAAGATATATCATATATCCAATCCAACCATGGATTTTGGGTGGGTAAGCACTGATACATGATCAAATCTCCAATCTTGGCCACAAAAGAAATACAATAAAAAATTATCTAGCTTATTATATGGGAAACTAATGAAGATTACTTATGAACTTTATTAGGTTTTGATTATTTCATATGTGTTTTCTTGTAAAACCATCGTATCTTGTTCTTAGAATGGAGGAAGAAAATCTTGTGGGTATGGTGAGAAAGATATTGAAGCAAAATTGAATTGAGTAACGAAGACCCTTTTATTCTTTAATCAGGTTGCAGTGTGAAATAGCTATGAGCTGCTGGTTCTTCTATGGTTTGGTTTGCTTTGGGAAGAGACCAACAATCTGTTTTAACGTTTCATGATGTTTTGGGTGTGAAGCAAAGTTTAAAAAATAAAAATAAAAATAAAAATACATGTTTGATGTGTCAATTTTTTGTCATTTGGAATGAAATTTAAACATGTTTATAAGAAAAATTAAGTAGACCGTGATAGAGAAAATTAAAAAGAAGAATTGGCATGGATGCCGTTTTTTCCTTACCGCCACTCATTTTGATGTTTATATTACTTTATTGAATATTTGTTTTTGTTTTTGTTTTTGTTTTTGATTTGATGGAGGAATAATTGTTGTGGGTGAGATTACAAATCAATAATCGTTGTTCAAGAAATCTTGACCAATAATGAATAACGACTATGTAGAAGGGCAGGAAAGAAAATTACAACACCAAAAAGAAACGAGTTGACAAAAGTCAAGCTCAAGACCCACTGAACAGGCTGGTGGTGAGTCGTCTTCATGGGAGGGATGGGTGGGTGGTTAGAGTGTGGGCCCAAACATCAAGTCACGAGTTGTTGGTTTCAAACATAAGTTTATGGGTCGTGGGCCCAAAGTCGGCAGTCAAGGCCACACATATTTGTTGTTATTATTATTAACAAATGTGAAGATACATATTTTTCTTTACCGAAAAAAGGAGAAAGTCAAACACCTGATACAATTTGTATTTGACATGACTCCAAACCAATGTGCAAAACATGTGTTCTTCTGAGAGTGAGCGAAAGGAAAAAGGTGCATAACGTGGTTAATCCTGCATGAATGGTCACCAACCAAACGAAACGAAACTAAATCAAAGGGGAGGAGCCATGTTTATTTGCTTTTGTTTTTTGATATGAAAGGCAGAGCCATGCTCAGGCTAGAAGGAAGGGGGGCCATAATGTATTTCATATATTTTGTAGAGAACGTAAAAGAACAATTGCCATAATAATAACGTGGTTTAGGTCATGGTCCCTCGTCATAAATGCAATAATAAGAACGGCACAACTGCTACCAAAGAGGGGCCAAAATACATATAGCAGCAATTCATGTGGCACCAAACATATTCGTACACATATCGTATAAGTATTGATAATATTGGAAAATATCGACTTCGATAATTTCTCTCACAGTTCAGCAATATTTGACCAAAAT
This sequence comes from Prunus mume, assembly GCF_000346735.1. Next base: position 12,381 of record NW_007362853.1, read on the forward strand.
ATCACTATAATATCACTGTAATATCGATAATATCGAGAAAATGAAGACAATGAAAATTTTGAAGAGTTATTTACACTAACACCCCTTGAGGTTTCTTGTGTTTTCACAAAACCCCCTCAGGTCTAAAAAATTACACGAACACCCTATGAGATTTCAGTTTGTTTTCAAAAAAGTACTTTTCGTTGATTATTTGTCCAAAAATTTATGATTTCATTGAATTTTTTTTTTTTTGCAAATGACAAAATTAACCTCAATGAAGTATATGCAATCTAATCTCAAATGCCAACTTTGTCATTTGGAGAATTTTTTTTTATAAAATCAATGAAAATGAGTTTTGTGAAAATAATTTAAAACCTTAGGGGGTGTTCTTGTAATTTCTAAAATCTCAAGGAGTTTTGTGAAAAACCCAAAAACCTCATGGGGTGTTAGTGTAAATAACTCAAATTTGAACCTTATAGGAAGTCTAAGTGGCACTAAGTCTTTCATGTATCTTACCATACAATGTATAAAGTGTAAAATATTGTAGTAAATCATTAAAAAAATAAATAATTTTGATGTGTTTAATCTTCTTTCATTAATTATTACATATTTTCTACACTTGCAGTGTTTGTCAACTTGCTGTATAATCAACTTAAATCCGTTAAACTCATTATGCAATGCATTTCCTTCCAATTTTTTGTGATAAAGTAATAGATAATTGACTAAATAAACATCCTACAAAGTTTGAAAGGAAATTTTTCTTACAATTTTCGTGGTTTTTATTCAATTTTTATAGATATCGATAATTTCCTGATATTTCTATCGAAATTTCTGTGTTTCCTAATATTTCCATCGAAATTTCTGTGTTTTTGAAGTACTAATATTTCCGAAACCATTGATATTTTAGACCTTTGTCAGTATTTTGCCAAATTTGTATTGTGTGCTATGGTATCAACAAGAGGAGATTTAAGAATTAAACTTGAAATTTATTTCGTCATTAAAAATAAGGCACACCACATAACATCTATAGCCAGAAAACAATATAGAGGAAGCCTTCTTAGTATAAGCCGTTTATAGAACAAGGAAATATATCCTTAGAGCATTTCCACCCATTTGCCATGGCAAGAGGCAAGGGGAGACGAGAGCTGTGACTATTCACATAAATAGTGCATGTCCTTGTATTTTTGTGGTTGTTAGTTTTCCACCAGTTTCCACATGAGATATGAGGCATGAGGAGAGGAATTTGCATAGAGTTTTGGTGTGGGAAGTGAAGAATATAGGTAGGTATTTATTTTATAAAAAAACTTATGAATTTTTTGGTTTTTTTTTCCTTCCATTTTTTGTTATTTAAATTGGTTGTTGATGTCACAATGACATCAGTATTAGGTTAGCTTGCTCAGGTAGCAGCTCAGACAAGTCTTGCCTTTGGACTTGCCCACTCCTTGCCCAGGTTGGCCTTCACTGCTAGACTTCGTTTTTGGGGCCTTGGGGGGCCTTCAATACATGACATTTTCTTCTCCACAATATATGCATACAGATGGAGATGGAGATTGGAGCAATGGCTTCTATTATAAATACAAATTTGATTCTTTCTTGGATTCCTTGTATAAATATACTGGTTGTTGTGAGCCATACAAATTCTTCGAATTAAACACAACCAAAAAAAAATGTAGGAGCTGTTGTTCCAAAAATCGAACACTATTCATTAATACAGTACATTTGAAAGTGAGAGCACCACACCCTCTCTCAATTATTATAATGCGTAAAACACGTTTCTTTTGCTTGTAGTTTAGCAGATGATGTGGAGGAGTTTTCACAATTCACGCAGTGCAAATCTTCCTCTTTTTAAAGAGAACCCCAGAGTCGCTGACACTCTCAAATTAAGCAACAGAAACAAACTGAGAAAA
>NW_007362857.1:1774-13873 GCF_000346735.1 Prunus mume
AAAAACAACCACCAAACAGCTCTATCTAAAGCAGCAGAACACCACCTACAAAACATCAAAAGCAAACATTAAAGGTTCTTGTCCTCTAGTATGAGTTGAAATTAAAATCCCACAAATACACATTTAAAAGTGTGCATTAAACTATGTTAAAGGTTGGAGAAAGAGAATCAAATCCACTTCTACATTTAATTTTTAATTTTTCAATCTATACTCTATACACACAGAACTTAATAATTAGAAATTAGAGTACAGAATCAGAAGTTGGTGCTGCCCATGGGTCCAGCTGTACTCTTTCGGGTTAGAGAGAGAGAAAAGACTGTAAATAAGTCTTTTACAGAGAGAGAGAGAGAGAGAAGATGTACCCTTAGGTTTTGTTTATCAACCTCATGTATTAAAAATCAATTCCTTGCTTGGAGAACAAAAGTTTTAAATTTAAAATAAAATATGACAAAAAGACTCCAAACAATCCAAATCTAGAGTAAAATCATCAACCAGTTCAATCAAAGGCAACAATCAAAGGTTGAGATAGCTAGAATACCTCAGTTGCAATGAATCAAAACGAAAAACATAGAAAATAAACTCTGCAAGCAACAAAATCCCAGAGTGCCCTTTTGAATTTGGATTTCTGGACACAGAGAGAGAGAGAGAGAGAGAGAGAGAGAGAGAGAGTGGGAAAACAGCAAGATAAAACAAACCATACATTTTTTCTCTTTTCTCTCCTTTTAAGACTCAAATTGAACTGTGTTGCTTTATCTGTTTTTGCTGCATCAGAGATTCTCTCCACCCCTTTCAAGTCAAAGTGAGAGAATAAATTTTTTATTTTTTTATTTTTAAAGTTGGTATGAAATGAGAGATGGAAGGAAAGGAGGAACTACAACTCATGGCATATATTCCGCCAACATAACCCCACTTATGTTTCCAGATATGGAGTGAGAACACAGGATAGGCCAACTACTCCAAACGCCACAAATTTGATCAAAGCTTTTAAGGCTCCTAACCAACATTTATGTTGCCTTCTTTTCTCTCTCATCCACAATACAAAAATGGGTCTGCTGCAGAATATGCAAAATCAGAATATGAATTTGGTTTTGTCCACTGATGCAAAGCCCGGGCTAAAATGGACTGCAGAACTTCATCAAAGATTTGTTGAAGCAGTCAATCAGCTTGGTGGGGCAGACAGTTGAGTATATAAGCTTGATTGATATTCTTCTTCAAATCCCTTTTTAGTTTCTTTCTATTTCTATACAAAGTTCTAATGTCTTTGTTTCACATATGGGCAGAGGTCACACTAAAGAGTTTGATGAGGGTGACGGGAATTCATGTACTCACTCTGTACCACCTAAAGAGCCACTCACAGGCATTTTTCTCCCTTTTCTTGGTTAATCACATCCAGTCTTTTTTCAGACTATTATGGAAAAGCATAACTGTAAAACTGTTTTGTTTTCTTGTGCAGAAATACAGGCTAGGGAAAAGCCACCAGTCAGAAAACTGCACTGACATTAAGAAAGAAGGTGACTCCAATGCTTCATTAGATTATAAAAACTATAAAGGATCATCATCTTTACTCTTTTTTTCTTCTTCTTAATCTTCTTGAAATCTTAATATTTGAAATGTTTCTCTGATAATGTCCTACACTAAATGCAGGTCTTAAATTATGTCTTACATGCCGTTCATAGTTATACAGAATATCTTTATCTTGGTTCATCAAATCTATCTCTCCCCCAAATTTGTCTAATTTATCTCTCTACTGGGGGCAATTCTTTTGAGCATAAATCGAACACAACCCAAAACAATTATAAAAAAGAAAAAGAAAAACAATCACTATATCAATCAACAAAAACGATTAAAAAGGAAGATCAAAAGAGAAACCAAATAATAAATATAACCAACAATTGAAATATTCATCAATTTTAATCTTTCTTTTTTTTTATTTTTTTTATTTATCAAAACCCGCCTAAGCAACCAGCAATTGAAATATTCATCAATTTTAATCCTTTTTTTTAATTTAAAAACCTGCCTAAGTAATGAAAAGTCACCTTAAACAATCAAAATCACAAAATAACTATATTTACGTAGTCGTTGTCCTTAAAGATTTGAAAATTCTTTGCTAAACTCAAAGAATTTCAGTTCTCTACGAAACCCTAAAAATTTCAAATAGCAGCATATCCTGCTTACCAAAGCAAAGACATAATAATAGAACAAAGACACAAACTTTTTCCTTTATGTCCTTGAGTTTCCACAGAAACCCAAGTGATTTCAATAAAAAGTACCTCCACCAACTGAGCCGCGCCATGGGGATGTCTTTGGGACCCCAAACGACGCCGTCGCAGATGGCTTCTTCACGGCCACACCCATAGCCACCAATTGAGGCCCCAACACAGCTGAAACTGACATCTTCGGTTCTCACAGTGAGAAAAAGACGATGGAATTGGGTTTTCTGAGCGAACGAAACGTTCGCAGCTGATGAGAGAAAGGAAGAGAGAAGAGAGAGAGAGAGAGAGAGAGAGGGCTGCGATGAAGGGAAGAGGTTCGAAGAAAAGAGAACAGGGCTGGAGGGCATAACGGCCAATTCACTGTTCAAAAGTCAGCTCAAGGAAGCAGACCATCTCCTAAGTGAGGGCAAAACCGTCACTTCACTATTGCTAAGCTACAGTCTAGGAACAGTGAATTCCTGAACTCAGTTTTAGTATATATATAATTTCCGATTGCAAGTTTTAACTTTCCCAGTTAGAGAATATTTCCATTCAGTTTGATTACAGAGAAACTAATCGAGTGGCACACCGCCTCGTTTGGCTCTCACTTTACCAGCAACATCATCATGGCTTCAGGATCCTCCTGATGCTGTGTGTGATGTTTTTGTTTGAAGGTTTCACCTTTTGAGCTCTCTCTCTCTCTACGTTTGAATCTCTTTCTTCCTTTTTTCTTCAAATTTTATTATATCTATTGGGCAGTTTTGGAAATTTTGGAATGGTGAAGCTGAGAGAGCTTGGGTTCTGTCTGTCAGGGAACAGTGAAGGTGCGGTTTTGGGGAGTCAAATCGCACCATGTATTGATTTCTTCTCCAGATCTAAGGAATCTCTCCTGCCATTCCATTATCACAAAGTATTATCCTTCTTCACATTCAGTTAAATATATTAAGCCAAAAAAAAACAAAAAAACAGAGAGAAATCAATATATGATGTGTGGGTGTTGAAGAAAGAGATTGCTCTGCTCTTGCATGTGGTATGCAGCTCTGTTCAATTCCCCAATTTTCGATTATGTTGCCTGCGTTAAGCAGTAGAACCCTTTTGAAAGTAGATTTAATTTTGGTTGTATTTGATGTTTTTGCAGGTGGATGAGTTGCAGAACACCATAGAGGAAGAGCAGAAGAGTTTGAATGAGGAGAAAGAGCACAAACACGGAATGGAGGATGCAAGTGGGGGCTCGGAGCCCATGCATGTTGATTAGAGTATGCATCTCTTGGTTTTGCAATTGTAAGATTGTGTTTTCATGAATGGGTTTCTATCCATATCTCTCTTGATTTACAGAAACAGGAATGTAGAGTGGTGCTCTACAGTTGCAATATGTCAGCGATATTTTGAATTTCTTAATTTTGTGCAACTTGTAGATTTTCTTGCATACTGCTTCACCAAGTTCACATGATAGGTAGAACTTTGCCAGAACTTCTTTCTGCATCAATTTCAGTGTAGTTAATTGTATAAACCTAATGCCTGTGTACATTACATTTAAGTGTAATATTACAGTTTGCATCCAGATAAATATTGAGAAGTCGGAATTATGCATACTTTTTTGGGTAGTGTCAAATAAACTCTTGTGCTTTTCCTTTTCCATGTACAATGGCTACTGTGGCTCTACTCAAGTGGAGAAAATGCTTTCGAAAGTACCTTAGGATGCAACATTGATGCATCACAATGTTTTGAATATTTGATGCTAGTTTTTGAACGTAAAACAAATATATATTTGTTGTCGCATATGCTATCAAAATGCTAAGGGTTTTTGGTTTTGTTTTTTCAATCACCACAGTTGTATTTGTGTTTGCTTTACAAAGAGAAAGGTTTAACTATTGATCACCAGAGAGGGTAGTGGGGAGACTAAACGTTAGCTAAACAATTCTTCCTCTCCATGGTAGATTTGCTTTCACTGTTCCTCTACATTGAGAGAGTTCGTATCTGTTAAATATATATTTTTTTAGATGAGATGAATACCTGTTACGTTCATGTTTCAAGTGAGAGGTTTTTGGCTAGTTCATGGGAAGCAAAGGGGCATAATTTGTCCTATAGATTGGGACATCAGGAAGCAATGAAATGCGGATAGTTTGAGGCTTGGTATTGAATTTGGTCTTTATGTTCTGGTACCTTTAATTTTTTTTTTTTTTTTATGGTTTTAGATAGTGAATAATCCATTTTGCCTGTTTACTGTGTATGTAGATGGAGTTTCACTATGCCACATTAGATTTTGTTTCTTTAGTATTTGTGATTGATCTTTATATTGGATGCATATGTGCCTCTCCTTAATCTTTTTATTTTTTATAACAAGTGGTGCCTCTCCCTATTCATTTGGGCATGGTTTTTCAGGGTTTAGTATTTGTGAGGTCAGAAGTACAAGAATTGTACTTTTAGAGGAGGTGAATTTGTTGGGACTTCCTCATTATCCAAGCATACTATACTTCTTTTAGTGGTAATTGGTCTTCGAAAAATGAAGAAAAAGTATGGTAGTTTTTTGTGAACTTCATGATGAGGCCTTAATGGCTTATTGGAAGCAGATTTTTGATTACGTATTTGAAGTCGATTTTAATGTATCGGAAGTTGATTTTAACGTATTGGAAGTACATAAGAACCATGTGCGCATGTTTGATATCGGGTAGATGATGTTGTGAGGTGGTATGTACGGAGAGAATGTATCGAGGTTCCTCTCCAGAGTTTATTGGTTGAGTTGAAGTAGGTTACAACGAAACATTCCTTAGGTTACAGAAAGACCAAAAAACAGAAGTATAAAGTACAATCTAGATCCTAACCCTTCTTTGCATCCTGGTCACACACTCTGATCATTACATAGAACGTGTCTTGTACATTGTTTAGAAATTGGAAATATGCATATCTCCATGTCGTCTTTAACATTAAAGGACCACAAACTCCCCAAAATCCCACAGTGAATCCAAGCGCAAGGGAAATATAAAACCATGAGATTTCATGCCCATTGTCCACATCTTGGTTATTCTTATTACCTGCATCAATCCCATTAGTTCCCAGGCACTCATTTCGGAGGGGAGCACAACAAAGTTTCTGGAGCTGAGTACTCGTTGCTATTAGTCCTTGAAGATTATTGTAGGAGACTTTGAAAATGACAAGAAAATAAGACTCCTCAATGATATGTTGGGATTCTTCCAGACAATGATTCACGGATGAAACACTGTAGTACAGATAAGTTGAATGGCTATTAAAGTCAGGGGAATCTTACTCAGCCAACCAAATTTTCTAATGAACATCATATCATAGCACAATCCATAAAATGTAAACTCTCAAGAGGAAAAAGTAAATTTACATTGCCTGCGATGCCAAAATAATTTCCACAGAAAAGAGACCCAAAAGTCAAGGCAAGAAACCGAAGAAGAAACGAGGAAATCCCCAAAAAAGAGCTCAACACGTCCAATACTCAGGATAAAGGACAAGGTTGGATAAAAAATAAAAAAAAAGGAATGGAAAAACATGAAAGTCTTTTACAAAGTGAAAGGACGAATGTTTTCAACCAAAAAAGTAATGGAAATTTCAAGGAAAGCTTCCGTGGTTTGGGGGATGTATCATTTTCCTTTACCTTTTTCTTTTCCTAAAAAAGTTAATTGGCTCGGGTCTGGTCCACGTTTGCTTACTAAAGTTAATTAATTCACAGGAAAGTTCAGATGAAAGGGAGAGGGGAGGGCACTGTAGAGGTGGAAAACCGCACCACCCCACTATAGAAAGGAAATAATGAGAAAGTACTAATGTTTTCAACAACACCCCACGGAAACTTCACCGGGATGGGATGGGATCCGCTGTCCCCATTTTCCATGTCCCTCCGTGTCCCTCATATAATTTTTTGACATGTGTCCAACAATTTAACCCTAACATAACACTGTTAACTAATAAATTAGAAAAATAAAAACTAAACATTAAAAGAATAAATATACCCAAACAGCCACCAGTTTGAGCATCCACCATCTCACCCGCCACAACCCCTTATCCTCCTCACTGCAGATGAGCCCTCTCCCCTTAGTCTCTCTCAATCTCCTATCTATGGCAACCTCACTGCGATGCTTTGAACGACAGTCTGGATACCTTCACTGCAGAAAATTCTGTAAGTGATGGGTTCTCTGCCAGTGTGAAAGTTGCTGGGGAAGTAAAGGCTATGGATGGTGGTGTCCCTAACAGTGTGCAAAGTATTGGGACAGAGGAAGCTGTGGCTAATGGGGTCCCTCCAGAGCCTTTCTTTCCTTGGAAACTAGAACTGGAGTCTCTAGTTCATGGGGGAGTGCCAACGGATCTGAGGGGAGAGGTAAAACCCTTACCCTAAACTTGATTGGTTTTACCAAAATAACTTGTTTGACAGGAAGTGCAATGTTTTCTAAATCTTTCCATTGCAGTCAGTGGCGGTTCCAGGATTCGAAAGTCGACTGGGCAAAACTTATATAACAAACTTGACAAAACGAGTGAATTTCATTAATAAACATAAAAAAAAAATTACATAGTGAGAGGAGACGTAATAAGCCTTATCCTCAAATGCATTTATATCTACAAATACAAATACAAAAACTAAAATAAAAACCAAAAGAAAAATTAAAAGAAAAAAATAGAAAAAAAAATTATTTCACATTAAAAAGAAAGATAATATAGAGGACTACATTAATTTTAAAAAAAACCAGATTTATTTCGAGAGAAATGGGAAGGAAGAAAATTGGTGGAGCTAGGTTTTTTTTTTAACGAGTTGTGACCTCATTTCTCTCATTGTTTCCTTTTATAAACGTTTATTATGACATCCGTTTTTAGCTTTCCACCTCGAGCTCCACAACCCTATCAATCATGTTTCGCAATTTCTGAAATAGTTATCTTTGTGCAAGACAAATTTTTTAAATAATCATAAGTAATGTTGGTAATATTTTTCTAACAAAAAGAGAGAAACTGAAGAAATAAGGAAGAGAGAGAGAGAGAGAAGAAAAAGAACAGAAAAAAAAGAGAGAGGAGGGATGAGAGAAGGAGAAGAAAGAAAGAAAAAAACAAAAGAGGGAGAGAAGAGAGAAGGAAAACAACCGAAAAAAAAAAGAGAGATAGAGAGGAGAGAAAGAAAATAATAATAAAAAAAAAGGAGAGAGGAGGAGAGTGTAAGGAAAAGAATAAATAAAAATTAAAAAAAAAAGGAGAGAGGAGAGAGGAGAGTGTGAGGAAAAGAATAAAAAAAGAGTGGTGATTTCCCTACTCCAATTTTATCCACTTACACTTCATTTTATAACTAAAAAAGGAGTGTATATGTGGATAAAATTGGAGTGAGAAATCATTACCCTAAAAAAAAGGAGAGGAGAGAGATAAGAGTGTTTGTAATATTTTTTTTAACAAAAATTAGGGCCGGGCAAAAGAGAAGAGAGGAGAGAGAAAAATATGGGTAATATTTATTTAAAATAAATTTGGGCCGGGCATGAGCCCAGCCTGCCATAGGCTGGAGCCACCCCTAATTGCAGGTATGGCATGCTTTTGTTGGTGTGAAGGCTAAGGGGAGAGGGCTCGTTTGCAGTGAGGAGGACAAGGGGTGGTGGCGGGTGAGGTGGTGGGCGCTCAAACTGGTGGCTGTTTGGTTATATTTATTCTTTTAATGTTTAGTTTTTATTTTTCTAATTTATTAGTTAACAGTGTTATGTTAGGGTTAAGTTGTTGGACACATGTCAAAAAATTATACAAGGGACACGGAGGGACATGGAAAATGGGGACAGCGGATCCCATCCCCACTTTGATGCGTTCTCTTTCTTCTCATCAAAGTGATTGTCCTTTTTTTTCTTTTCTTTTTTTCCTTCTTTCTCTCCTAAGCTTATCAATGGCTTTCTGTAACCAAATGGGGCCTTTAGGACACAAAGGAGGCCAAGAATTCCGAAAAGTCCCCACGCCATTACTACAGATACACCTGTCCTATTTTAAGTAACGTTAAAAACCTCACATGTGAAGAGCTCATAGTGTTATCCTAAAACACAATAATTCGACCCAAAAAAGTCCTACACCACAATATGTTGGGCCCAGTATCAGAGGTGTAAAGAAAGTTGCCTAATGTGTGGACAAGACATATTAGCCTCGTTTGGTTCACGGAACGAATTTGAGGGGAAATCACTTCCCATGTCATTTTCCAAGGGATGGAAAATGGAAGATTCCTTTTCCACATTACCAAACATGAGAAATCAATTGATTTTCCATTTCCAAGCCTCCTTTCTCATTAACCAGACGGGGCCATTATGTGATGTGAGAGCATGTGTGGTCATTGGGCCCTAACACATGAAGCTCTATATAATGAAAGAAGTTGAGGCTCCACCTCAAAATAACCCAATTAAAAAATAAAGGATGAAGATTGGAATTACATAACAAAAATAATAGTTTAACTGGGACATGTGCACAATATATTAAGAATCATATAATATACTAAGAATCACAGACTACTAGTACAAACCGAGAGGAAAGCTACATCCTCATTTGTTGTAGTCTTATGCTTTGACTACTCTGCCATTGCAGATAATGCAACAGATTCCGCTCTTCATTATCAATTTCACATTGTGAATAGGTGGAGATTCAAGACTTTTGGGTCTCATCCACTTGTGCTCTTCATCAGATGATTCAATTATCAACAGCATCCTGTTGATCATTCTCATGAAAGAAAAACAGGATAGTGTAGATGGCTCTTGGATTGGGAGGTTTAGCTGCATTTGTCTTCCCTGTATTTACATTTCCTTTTCTTATATTGAGAACCATCCCAAACCTGCAAGGTGTCTTTTATCGTTAGCCCTTTTTTTATTTTACCGTATTCCATACTTTGGTAGGTAGTCAATACCTGTATTATACGCGAATAATAAATTTCAAAGATACTTTACATTTTAAAGGTTATTTGGATAAAGTGATTTCAAATCTTGAAGATATTATAAAGTTAAATTGTTTGTTTAGACTATTTAATTGTATAGTTACTTTAATACTTGTATGCATACCAAAAAAAAAACAAGCGTACTGGAGTTATAATTGGAGTCCCACACAATTTTAGTAGGGAGCTTCACAAATAAAAACCATCTCTAAACAGTTTTTTGTTTTTTTTGTTTGAATGTTTCACCTTTTGAGCTCTCTCTCTCTACGTTTTATTGATTAATAATACATTTTTTATAACTTTAATTCAGTGATGAAACCATGAAAGAAAGAAAACTCTAACTATTTCATTAATAAGGAGGAATCAATACAAACAAACAATCAATGATGAAACATTGTTGTACTATACACTCTGGTCGTGCCAAAACAATTTCCACACAAAACAGGGCCAAAATACATGAAAGAAGAAACGAGGGAATACCTAAGAAAGAGCTGAACACGTCTAAGGACCATAAAGGTTAAGAGGAAAAACGTGAAATATACTGCCAAAGTGAAATGAAATTTCAAGGCAAAAGTGGTCTAGTCCAAGCAAGTTCCCAACTTTCGTTTTATTTTTCTAGGGAGGAAGATATTTACATGACATCTTGAAGCCGTCCCCTTTTGTAAGGAATCAAATCAATACGAACAAACACTGATGAAACATTGTAGAAGTGGAAATCCACGTCACCCCACTATAGAAAGGAAATAATGAGAAAGGACAAATGTTTACCACAACACCCTACTTGGTGGGATGCGTTCTCTTTCTTCTCACAAAAGTGATTGTGTCTTGCTTACTGATGCCGAGGGAATTGAACACATAATTGCTGAGTTAATGGCTTGACTTGAGTTATAAGTAATTGCATTAATACTTACCTGCGTAGCTTCCTGGAACCTCTATCCGTGCTGATTTTTCTTTTCTTTCTAATCATTCTAGTTCCACAATCCCGTGCTCAGAGAAGATATCTTGAAACCACTTTCCAATGGCATCGAGCAGCCAAAGGGCCTTCGCTTCAGCTACTGCAGTTTGTCCATGGAAATACGAAGTGTTTTTGAGTTTCAGGGGTGAAGACACTCGCAGGGGTTTTACAGACTATTTATACAAACAGTTGGACTGGCGAGGAATTAGAACTTTCAGGGATGATCCAGATCTTCAAAGAGGGGCAGATATCAATCCGGAGCTTCTGACCGCGATTGAACAATCAAGGTTTGCAATCATAGTTCTTTCAACAAACTATGCTTCATCAAGTTGGTGTTTGCGCGAACTAACCCATATTGTTCAGTCCATCTATGAAGCACGGATACGCTGGTTGAGGCGCGTATCCCGTATCCGATACGCTGAGGGATACGATACGCTGGGGATACGTGCGGATACGCAAGGGATCTTCTTCTTCTTCATCCAGCGGTGCCCCTACTCATCAATTTCTTCTTCTTCATCCTTCATTGTTGGCGGCGTCGGGTTCTCTTCTCCATTTTCATTTTGTTTTCTCACGCGTGCTTCTCTGTTCTGATAGCTGGTCTTATCCTTTTGACAAAAGGATTTTGTTTGTTTTTTTTTTGGGTCAAAGGATTTTGTTTGTTTAATAATCTCACAGTTTCACCCACACCCCACGTGATGGCTGGTCTTATCGTTTTGACAAAAGGATTTTGTTTTGTTTGTCTTATTAAAAGTAATAAAATATTATAACCAAGACAAGTGGAAGTATGTTAAAAGTAATAATATTATCATTTTTATGTTATTTAAAATATGTTTTAAATTATATTGTTATTTTTAAATTATTATATATTTTTTAAATTACCGTATCCACGACGTATCGTATCCTCATTTTTGAAAATTTGTCGTATCTCCGTGTCGTGTCGTATCGTATCCCCGTATCCGTATCCGTGTCCGTGCTTCTTAGCAGTCCATGAAAGAGAAGGAGAGAATTTTCCCAATTTTTTATGACGTGGATCCCTCTGATGTACGACATCAACGGGGGAGTTTTGGGGCAGCCCTCGTTAACCATGAAAGGAATTGTGGGGAAGACAGAGAGGAGGTGCTTGAGTGGAGAAATGCTTTAGAAAAAGTTGCTAATCTCGCTGGCTGGAATCTAAAGGGTTACAGGTAAGCATGAAGCAACAACTGACACATAGCTAATAAGACCAATTCTTGAATATCGCATTTCAGTTTTGCCACGCACTTTATCTAGGATATATTCATATAACCTCATCTGATGATTTTTTTTCTCTTCTACTTCTAGGTATGAAACAGAGCTTATCACAGAAATTGTTGATGCAGTGTGGGATAAAGTGCATCCCTCATTTTCATTGTTAGATTCCTCAGACATATTAGTCGGACATGATACTAAACTAAAGGAAATAGATCTGCATTTAGATACAAGCGCAAATGATGTGCGCTTTGTGGGGATATGGGGGATGGGCGGAATGGGTAAGACAACCCTAGCTAGATTAGTTTATGAGAGAATTTCTCATAGTTTTGAAGGTAGCAGCTTTCTTGCAAATGTCAGAGAGGTTTATGAAAAACATGGTCTAGTTCCTTTACAGAAACAGCTTCTTTCCAATATCTTGAGGAAAGAAAATATACAATTTTATGATGCTTATGATGGATTTACTATGATAAAGAGGTGTCTATGTAATAAAAAGGTTCTTCTCATTCTTGATGATGTAGATCAATCAGACCAACTGGAAATGGTGATCAGAGAAAAAAACTGCTTTGGTTCGGGAAGTAGAATCATCATTACAACTAGAGATGAACGCTTGTTAGTCGAACATGGGATAGAGAAGGTATATGAGGTCATGCCATTAACCGAGGATGAAGCTCTTTATCTCTTTAGTAGGAAGGCCTTTAAAAAAGATAACCTTGAAGAAGATTATCTAGAACTGTCTAAAAAATTCATAAACTATGCAGGAGGTCTTCCATTAGCTCTTGAAACTTTGGGGTCTTCTTTGTACAAAAGAAGTCGAGATGAATGGAAGAGTGCACTAG
>NW_007362859.1:0-13611 GCF_000346735.1 Prunus mume
TGTTGGAGCGGAGAGGGGAGCGAATTTTTTTATTGATTTTGTGCGACGAATGGTATTATGTTCGTTGCGCAATCTGGCTTTTGCCAAAAAAAATTTCACTAAGTGTTGGAGCGGAGAGGGGAGCGAATTTTTTTATTGATTTTGGGCGACGAATGGGATTATGTTCGTTGCGCAATCTGGCTTTTGCCAAAAAAAATTTCACTAAGTGTTGGAGCGGAGAGGGGAGCGAATTTTTTTATTGATTTTGGGCGACGAATGGGATTATGTTCGTTGCGCAATCTGGCTTTTGCCAAAAAAAATTTCACTAAGTGTTGGAGCGGAGAGGGGAGCGAATTTTTTTATTGATTTTGGGCGACGAATGGGATTATGTTCGTTGCGCAATCTGGCTTTTGCCAAAAAAAATTTCACTAAGTGTTGGAGCGGAGAGGGGAGCGAATTTTTTTATTGATTTTGGGCGACGAATGGGATTATGTTCGTTGCGCAATCTGGCTTTTGCCAAAAAAAATTTCACTAAGTGTTGGAGCGGAGAGGGGAGCGAATTTTTTTATTGATTTTGGGCGACGAATGGGATTATGTTCGTTGCGCAATCTGGCTTTTGCCAAAAAAAATTTCACTAAGTGTTGGAGCGGAGAGGGGAGCGAATTTTTTTATTGATTTTGGGCGACGAATGGGATTATGTTCGTTGCGCAATCTGGCTTTTGCCAAAAAAAATTTCACTAAGTGTTGGAGCGGAGAGGGGAGCGAATTTTTTTATTGATTTTGGGCGACGAATGGGATTATGTTCGTTGCGCAATCTGGCTTTTGCCAAAAAAAATTTCACTAAGTGTTGGAGCGGAGAGGGGAGCGAATTTTTTTATTGATTTTGGGCGACGAATGGGATTATGTTCGTTGCGCAATCTGGCTTTTGCCAAAAAAAATTTCACTAAGTGTTGGAGCGGAGAGGGGAGCGAATTTTTTTATTGATTTTGGGCGACGAATGGGATTATGTTCGTTGCGCAATCTGGCTTTTGCCAAAAAAAATTTCACTAAGTGTTGGAGCGGAGAGGGGAGCGAATTTTTTTATTGATTTTGGGCGACGAATGGGATTATGTTCGTTGCGCAATCTGGCTTTTGCCAAAAAAAATTTCACTAAGTGTTGGAGCGGAGAGGGGAGCGAATTTTTTTATTGATTTTGGGCGACGAATGGGATTATGTTCGTTGCGCAATCTGGCTTTTGCCAAAAAAAATTTCACTAAGTGTTGGAGCGGAGAGGGGAGCGAATTTTTTTATTGATTTTGGGCGACGAATGGGATTATGTTCGTTGCGCAATCTGGCTTTTGCCAAAAAAAATTTCACTAAGTGTTGGAGCGGAGAGGGGAGCGAATTTTTTTATTGATTTTGGGCGACGAATGGGATTATGTTCGTTGCGCAATCTGGCTTTTGCCAAAAAAAATTTCACTAAGTGTTGGAGCGGAGAGGGGAGCGAATTTTTTTATTGATTTTGGGCGACGAATGGGATTATGTTCGTTGCGCAATCTGGCTTTTGCCAAAAAAAATTTCACTAAGTGTTGGAGCGGAGAGGGGAGCGAATTTTTTTATTGATTTTGGGCGACGAATGGGATTATGTTCGTTGCGCAATCTGGCTTTTGCCAAAAAAAATTTCACTAAGTGTTGGAGCGGAGAGGGGAGCGAATTTTTTTATTGATTTTGGGCGACGAATGGGATTATGTTCGTTGCGCAATCTGGCTTTTGCCAAAAAAAATTTCACTAAGTGTTGGAGCGGAGAGGGGAGCGAATTTTTTTATTGATTTTGGGCGACGAATGGGATTATGTTCGTTGCGCAATCTGGCTTTTGCCAAAAAAAATTTCACTAAGTGTTGGAGCGGAGAGGGGAGCGAATTTTTTTATTGATTTTGGGCGACGAATGGGATTATGTTCGTTGCGCAATCTGGCTTTTGCCAAAAAAAATTTCACTAAGTGTTGGAGCGGAGAGGGGAGCGAATTTTTTTATTGATTTTGGGCGACGAATGGGATTATGTTCGTTGCGCAATCTGGCTTTTGCCAAAAAAAATTTCACTAAGTGTTGGAGCGGAGAGGGGAGCGAATTTTTTTATTGATTTTGGGCGACGAATGGGATTATGTTCGTTGCGCAATCTGGCTTTTGCCAAAAAAAATTTCACTAAGTGTTGGAGCGGAGAGGGGAGCGAATTTTTTTATTGATTTTGGGCGACGAATGGGATTATGTTCGTTGCGCAATCTGGCTTTTGCCAAAAAAAATTTCACTAAGTGTTGGAGCGGAGAGGGGAGCGAATTTTTTTATTGATTTTGGGCGACGAATGGGATTATGTTCGTTGCGCAATCTGGCTTTTGCCAAAAAAAATTTCACTAAGTGTTGGAGCGGAGAGGGGAGCGAATTTTTTTATTGATTTTGGGCGACGAATGGGATTATGTTCGTTGCGCAATCTGGCTTTTGCCAAAAAAAATTTCACTAAGTGTTGGAGCGGAGAGGGGAGCGAATTTTTTTATTGATTTTGGGCGACGAATGGGATTATGTTCGTTGCGCAATCTGGCTTTTGCCAAAAAAAATTTCACTAAGTGTTGGAGCGGAGAGGGGAGCGAATTTTTTTATTGATTTTGGGCGACGAATGGGATTATGTTCGTTGCGCAATCTGGCTTTTGCCAAAAAAAATTTCACTAAGTGTTGGAGCGGAGAGGGGAGCGAATTTTTTTATTGATTTTGGGCGACGAATGGGATTATGTTCGTTGCGCAATCTGGCTTTTGCCAAAAAAAATTTCACTAAGTGTTGGAGCGGAGAGGGGAGCGAATTTTTTTATTGATTTTGGGCGACGAATGGGATTATGTTCGTTGCGCAATCTGGCTTTTGCCAAAAAAAATTTCACTAAGTGTTGGAGCGGAGAGGGGAGCGAATTTTTTTATTGATTTTGGGCGACGAATGGGATTATGTTCGTTGCGCAATCTGGCTTTTGCCAAAAAAAATTTCACTAAGTGTTGGAGCGGAGAGGGGAGCGAATTTTTTTATTGATTTTGGGCGACGAATGGGATTATGTTCGTTGCGCAATCTGGCTTTTGCCAAAAAAAATTTCACTAAGTGTTGGAGCGGAGAGGGGAGCGAATTTTTTTATTGATTTTGGGCGACGAATGGGATTATGTTCGTTGCGCAATCTGGCTTTTGCCAAAAAAAATTTCACTAAGTGTTGGAGCGGAGAGGGGAGCGAATTTTTTTATTGATTTTGGGCGACGAATGGGATTATGTTCGTTGCGCAATCTGGCTTTTGCCAAAAAAAATTTCACTAAGTGTTGGAGCGGAGAGGGGAGCGAATTTTTTTATTGATTTTGGGCGACGAATGGGATTATGTTCGTTGCGCAATCTGGCT
Organism: Prunus mume; assembly: GCF_000346735.1. Next base: position 3,376 of record NW_007362859.1, read on the forward strand.
TTTGCCAAAAAAAATTTCACTAAGTGTTGGAGCGGAGAGGGGAGCGAATTTTTTTATTGATTTTGGGCGACGAATGGGATTATGTTCGTTGCGCAATCTGGCTTTTGCCAAAAAAAATTTCACTAAGTGTTGGAGCGGAGAGGGGAGCGAATTTTTTTATTGATTTTGGGCGACGAATGGGATTATGTTCGTTGCGCAATCTGGCTTTTGCCAAAAAAAATTTCACTAAGTGTTGGAGCGGAGAGGGGAGCGAATTTTTTTATTGATTTTGGGCGACGAATGGGATTATGTTCGTTGCGCAATCTGGCTTTTGCCAAAAAAAATTTCACTAAGTGTTGGAGCGGAGAGGGGAGCGAATTTTTTTATTGATTTTGGGCGACGAATGGGATTATGTTCGTTGCGCAATCTGGCTTTTGCCAAAAAAAATTTCACTAAGTGTTGGAGCGGAGAGGGGAGCGAATTTTTTTATTGATTTTGGGCGACGAATGGGATTATGTTCGTTGCGCAATCTGGCTTTTGCCAAAAAAAATTTCACTAAGTGTTGGAGCGGAGAGGGGAGCGAATTTTTTTATTGATTTTGGGCGACGAATGGGATTATGTTCGTTGCGCAATCTGGCTTTTGCCAAAAAAAATTTCACTAAGTGTTGGAGCGGAGAGGGGAGCGAATTTTTTTATTGATTTTGGGCGACGAATGGGATTATGTTCGTTGCGCAATCTGGCTTTTGCCAAAAAAAATTTCACTAAGTGTTGGAGCGGAGAGGGGAGCGAATTTTTTTATTGATTTTGGGCGACGAATGGGATTATGTTCGTTGCGCAATCTGGCTTTTGCCAAAAAAAATTTCACTAAGTGTTGGAGCGGAGAGGGGAGCGAATTTTTTTATTGATTTTGGGCGACGAATGGGATTATGTTCGTTGCGCAATCTGGCTTTTGCCAAAAAAAATTTCACTAAGTGTTGGAGCGGAGAGGGGAGCGAATTTTTTTATTGATTTTGGGCGACGAATGGGATTATGTTCGTTGCGCAATCTGGCTTTTGCCAAAAAAAATTTCACTAAGTGTTGGAGCGGAGAGGGGAGCGAATTTTTTTATTGATTTTGGGCGACGAATGGGATTATGTTCGTTGCGCAATCTGGCTTTTGCCAAAAAAAATTTCACTAAGTGTTGGAGCGGAGAGGGGAGCGAATTTTTTTATTGATTTTGGGCGACGAATGGGATTATGTTCGTTGCGCAATCTGGCTTTTGCCAAAAAAAATTTCACTAAGTGTTGGAGCGGAGAGGGGAGCGAATTTTTTTATTGATTTTGGGCGACGAATGGGATTATGTTCGTTGCGCAATCTGGCTTTTGCCAAAAAAAATTTCACTAAGTGTTGGAGCGGAGAGGGGAGCGAATTTTTTTATTGATTTTGGGCGACGAATGGGATTATGTTCGTTGCGCAATCTGGCTTTTGCCAAAAAAAATTTCACTAAGTGTTGGAGCGGAGAGGGGAGCGAATTTTTTTATTGATTTTGGGCGACGAATGGGATTATGTTCGTTGCGCAATCTGGCTTTTGCCAAAAAAAATTTCACTAAGTGTTGGAGCGGAGAGGGGAGCGAATTTTTTTATTGATTTTGGGCGACGAATGGGATTATGTTCGTTGCGCAATCTGGCTTTTGCCAAAAAAAATTTCACTAAGTGTTGGAGCGGAGAGGGGAGCGAATTTTTTTATTGATTTTGGGCGACGAATGGGATTATGTTCGTTGCGCAATCTGGCTTTTGCCAAAAAAAATTTCACTAAGTGTTGGAGCGGAGAGGGGAGCGAATTTTTTTATTGATTTTGGGCGACGAATGGGATTATGTTCGTTGCGCAATCTGGCTTTTGCCAAAAAAAATTTCACTAAGTGTTGGAGCGGAGAGGGGAGCGAATTTTTTTATTGATTTTGGGCGACGAATGGGATTATGTTCGTTGCGCAATCTGGCTTTTGCCAAAAAAAATTTCACTAAGTGTTGGAGCGGAGAGGGGAGCGAATTTTTTTATTGATTTTGGGCGACGAATGGGATTATGTTCGTTGCGCAATCTGGCTTTTGCCAAAAAAAATTTCACTAAGTGTTGGAGCGGAGAGGGGAGCGAATTTTTTTATTGATTTTGGGCGACGAATGGGATTATGTTCGTTGCGCAATCTGGCTTTTGCCAAAAAAAATTTCACTAAGTGTTGGAGCGGAGAGGGGAGCGAATTTTTTTATTGATTTTGGGCGACGAATGGGATTATGTTCGTTGCGCAATCTGGCTTTTGCCAAAAAAAATTTCACTAAGTGTTGGAGCGGAGAGGGGAGCGAATTTTTTTATTGATTTTGGGCGACGAATGGGATTATGTTCGTTGCGCAATCTGGCTTTTGCCAAAAAAAATTTCACTAAGTGTTGGAGCGGAGAGGGGAGCGAATTTTTTTATTGATTTTGGGCGACGAATGGGATTATGTTCGTTGCGCAATCTGGCTTTTGCCAAAAAAAATTTCACTAAGTGTTGGAGCGGAGAGGGGAGCGAATTTTTTTATTGATTTTGGGCGACGAATGGGATTATGTTCGTTGCGCAATCTGGCTTTTGCCAAAAAAAATTTCACTAAGTGTTGGAGCGGAGAGGGGAGCGAATTTTTTTATTGATTTTGGGCGACGAATGGGATTATGTTCGTTGCGCAATCTGGCTTTTGCCAAAAAAAATTTCACTAAGTGTTGGAGCGGAGAGGGGAGCGAATTTTTTTATTGATTTTGGGCGACGAATGGGATTATGTTCGTTGCGCAATCTGGCTTTTGCCAAAAAAAATTTCACTAAGTGTTGGAGCGGAGAGGGGAGCGAATTTTTTTATTGATTTTGGGCGACGAATGGGATTATGTTCGTTGCGCAATCTGGCTTTTGCCAAAAAAAATTTCACTAAGTGTTGGAGCGGAGAGGGGAGCGAATTTTTTTATTGATTTTGGGCGACGAATGGGATTATGTTCGTTGCGCAATCTGGCTTTTGCCAAAAAAAATTTCACTAAGTGTTGGAGCGGAGAGGGGAGCGAATTTTTTTATTGATTTTGGGCGACGAATGGGATTATGTTCGTTGCGCAATCTGGCTTTTGCCAAAAAAAATTTCACTAAGTGTTGGAGCGGAGAGGGGAGCGAATTTTTTTATTGATTTTGGGCGACGAATGGGATTATGTTCGTTGCGCAATCTGGCTTTTGCCAAAAAAAATTTCACTAAGTGTTGGAGCGGAGAGGGGAGCGAATTTTTTTATTGATTTTGGGCGACGAATGGGATTATGTTCGTTGCGCAATCTGGCTTTTGCCAAAAAAAATTTCACTAAGTGTTGGAGCGGAGAGGGGAGCGAATTTTTTTATTGATTTTGGGCGACGAATGGGATTATGTTCGTTGCGCAATCTGGCTTTTGCCAAAAAAAATTTCACTAAGTGTTGGAGCGGAGAGGGGAGCGAATTTTTTTATTGATTTTGGGCGACGAATGGGATTATGTTCGTTGCGCAATCTGGCTTTTGCCAAAAAAAATTTCACTAAGTGTTGGAGCGGAGAGGGGAGCGAATTTTTTTATTGATTTTGGGCGACGAATGGGATTATGTTCGTTGCGCAATCTGGCTTTTGCCAAAAAAAATTTCACTAAGTGTTGGAGCGGAGAGGGGAGCGAATTTTTTTATTGATTTTGGGCGACGAATGGGATTATGTTCGTTGCGCAATCTGGCTTTTGCCAAAAAAAATTTCACTAAGTGTTGGAGCGGAGAGGGGAGCGAATTTTTTTATTGATTTTGGGCGACGAATGGGATTATGTTCGTTGCGCAATCTGGCTTTTGCCAAAAAAAATTTCACTAAGTGTTGGAGCGGAGAGGGGAGCGAATTTTTTTATTGATTTTGGGCGACGAATGGGATTATGTTCGTTGCGCAATCTGGCTTTTGCCAAAAAAAATTTCACTAAGTGTTGGAGCGGAGAGGGGAGCGAATTTTTTTATTGATTTTGGGCGACGAATGGGATTATGTTCGTTGCGCAATCTGGCTTTTGCCAAAAAAAATTTCACTAAGTGTTGGAGCGGAGAGGGGAGCGAATTTTTTTATTGATTTTGGGCGACGAATGGGATTATGTTCGTTGCGCAATCTGGCTTTTGCCAAAAAAAATTTCACTAAGTGTTGGAGCGGAGAGGGGAGCGAATTTTTTTATTGATTTTGGGCGACGAATGGGATTATGTTCGTTGCGCAATCTGGCTTTTGCCAAAAAAAATTTCACTAAGTGTTGGAGCGGAGAGGGGAGCGAATTTTTTTATTGATTTTGGGCGACGAATGGGATTATGTTCGTTGCGCAATCTGGCTTTTGCCAAAAAAAATTTCACTAAGTGTTGGAGCGGAGAGGGGAGCGAATTTTTTTATTGATTTTGGGCGACGAATGGGATTATGTTCGTTGCGCAATCTGGCTTTTGCCAAAAAAAATTTCACTAAGTGTTGGAGCGGAGAGGGGAGCGAATTTTTTTATTGATTTTGGGCGACGAATGGGATTATGTTCGTTGCGCAATCTGGCTTTTGCCAAAAAAAATTTCACTAAGTGTTGGAGCGGAGAGGGGAGCGAATTTTTTTATTGATTTTGGGCGACGAATGGGATTATGTTCGTTGCGCAATCTGGCTTTTGCCAAAAAAAATTTCACTAAGTGTTGGAGCGGAGAGGGGAGCGAATTTTTTTATTGATTTTGGGCGACGAATGGGATTATGTTCGTTGCGCAATCTGGCTTTTGCCAAAAAAAATTTCACTAAGTGTTGGAGCGGAGAGGGGAGCGAATTTTTTTATTGATTTTGGGCGACGAATGGGATTATGTTCGTTGCGCAATCTGGCTTTTGCCAAAAAAAATTTCACTAAGTGTTGGAGCGGAGAGGGGAGCGAATTTTTTTATTGATTTTGGGCGACGAATGGGATTATGTTCGTTGCGCAATCTGGCTTTTGCCAAAAAAAATTTCACTAAGTGTTGGAGCGGAGAGGGGAGCGAATTTTTTTATTGATTTTGGGCGACGAATGGGATTATGTTCGTTGCGCAATCTGGCTTTTGCCAAAAAAAATTTCACTAAGTGTTGGAGCGGAGAGGGGAGCGAATTTTTTTATTGATTTTGGGCGACGAATGGGATTATGTTCGTTGCGCAATCTGGCTTTTGCCAAAAAAAATTTCACTAAGTGTTGGAGCGGAGAGGGGAGCGAATTTTTTTATTGATTTTGGGCGACGAATGGGATTATGTTCGTTGCGCAATCTGGCTTTTGCCAAAAAAAATTTCACTAAGTGTTGGAGCGGAGAGGGGAGCGAATTTTTTTATTGATTTTGGGCGACGAATGGGATTATGTTCGTTGCGCAATCTGGCTTTTGCCAAAAAAAATTTCACTAAGTGTTGGAGCGGAGAGGGGAGCGAATTTTTTTATTGATTTTGGGCGACGAATGGGATTATGTTCGTTGCGCAATCTGGCTTTTGCCAAAAAAAATTTCACTAAGTGTTGGAGCGGAGAGGGGAGCGAATTTTTTTATTGATTTTGGGCGACGAATGGGATTATGTTCGTTGCGCAATCTGGCTTTTGCCAAAAAAAATTTCACTAAGTGTTGGAGCGGAGAGGGGAGCGAATTTTTTTATTGATTTTGGGCGACGAATGGGATTATGTTCGTTGCGCAATCTGGCTTTTGCCAAAAAAAATTTCACTAAGTGTTGGAGCGGAGAGGGGAGCGAATTTTTTTATTGATTTTGGGCGACGAATGGGATTATGTTCGTTGCGCAATCTGGCTTTTGCCAAAAAAAATTTCACTAAGTGTTGGAGCGGAGAGGGGAGCGAATTTTTTTATTGATTTTGGGCGACGAATGGGATTATGTTCGTTGCGCAATCTGGCTTTTGCCAAAAAAAATTTCACTAAGTGTTGGAGCGGAGAGGGGAGCGAATTTTTTTATTGATTTTGGGCGACGAATGGGATTATGTTCGTTGCGCAATCTGGCTTTTGCCAAAAAAAATTTCACTAAGTGTTGGAGCGGAGAGGGGAGCGAATTTTTTTATTGATTTTGGGCGACGAATGGGATTATGTTCGTTGCGCAATCTGGCTTTTGCCAAAAAAAATTTCACTAAGTGTTGGAGCGGAGAGGGGAGCGAATTTTTTTATTGATTTTGGGCGACGAATGGGATTATGTTCGTTGCGCAATCTGGCTTTTGCCAAAAAAAATTTCACTAAGTGTTGGAGCGGAGAGGGGAGCGAATTTTTTTATTGATTTTGGGCGACGAATGGGATTATGTTCGTTGCGCAATCTGGCTTTTGCCAAAAAAAATTTCACTAAGTGTTGGAGCGGAGAGGGGAGCGAATTTTTTTATTGATTTTGGGCGACGAATGGGATTATGTTCGTTGCGCAATCTGGCTTTTGCCAAAAAAAATTTCACTAAGTGTTGGAGCGGAGAGGGGAGCGAATTTTTTTATTGATTTTGGGCGACGAATGGGATTATGTTCGTTGCGCAATCTGGCTTTTGCCAAAAAAAATTTCACTAAGTGTTGGAGCGGAGAGGGGAGCGAATTTTTTTATTGATTTTGGGCGACGAATGGGATTATGTTCGTTGCGCAATCTGGCTTTTGCCAAAAAAAATTTCACTAAGTGTTGGAGCGGAGAGGGGAGCGAATTTTTTTATTGATTTTGGGCGACGAATGGGATTATGTTCGTTGCGCAATCTGGCTTTTGCCAAAAAAAATTTCACTAAGTGTTGGAGCGGAGAGGGGAGCGAATTTTTTTATTGATTTTGGGCGACGAATGGGATTATGTTCGTTGCGCAATCTGGCTTTTGCCAAAAAAAATTTCACTAAGTGTTGGAGCGGAGAGGGGAGCGAATTTTTTTATTGATTTTGGGCGACGAATGGGATTATGTTCGTTGCGCAATCTGGCTTTTGCCAAAAAAAATTTCACTAAGTGTTGGAGCGGAGAGGGGAGCGAATTTTTTTATTGATTTTGGGCGACGAATGGGATTATGTTCGTTGCGCAATCTGGCTTTTGCCAAAAAAAATTTCACTAAGTGTTGGAGCGGAGAGGGGAGCGAATTTTTTTATTGATTTTGGGCGACGAATGGGATTATGTTCGTTGCGCAATCTGGCTTTTGCCAAAAAAAATTTCACTAAGTGTTGGAGCGGAGAGGGGAGCGAATTTTTTTATTGATTTTGGGCGACGAATGGGATTATGTTCGTTGCGCAATCTGGCTTTTGCCAAAAAAAATTTCACTAAGTGTTGGAGCGGAGAGGGGAGCGAATTTTTTTATTGATTTTGGGCGACGAATGGGATTATGTTCGTTGCGCAATCTGGCTTTTGCCAAAAAAAATTTCACTAAGTGTTGGAGCGGAGAGGGGAGCGAATTTTTTTATTGATTTTGGGCGACGAATGGGATTATGTTCGTTGCGCAATCTGGCTTTTGCCAAAAAAAATTTCACTAAGTGTTGGAGCGGAGAGGGGAGCGAATTTTTTTATTGATTTTGGGCGACGAATGGGATTATGTTCGTTGCGCAATCTGGCTTTTGCCAAAAAAAATTTCACTAAGTGTTGGAGCGGAGAGGGGAGCGAATTTTTTTATTGATTTTGGGCGACGAATGGGATTATGTTCGTTGCGCAATCTGGCTTTTGCCAAAAAAAATTTCACTAAGTGTTGGAGCGGAGAGGGGAGCGAATTTTTTTATTGATTTTGGGCGACGAATGGGATTATGTTCGTTGCGCAATCTGGCTTTTGCCAAAAAAAATTTCACTAAGTGTTGGAGCGGAGAGGGGAGCGAATTTTTTTATTGATTTTGGGCGACGAATGGGATTATGTTCGTTGCGCAATCTGGCTTTTGCCAAAAAAAATTTCACTAAGTGTTGGAGCGGAGAGGGGAGCGAATTTTTTTATTGATTTTGGGCGACGAATGGGATTATGTTCGTTGCGCAATCTGGCTTTTGCCAAAAAAAATTTCACTAAGTGTTGGAGCGGAGAGGGGAGCGAATTTTTTTATTGATTTTGGGCGACGAATGGGATTATGTTCGTTGCGCAATCTGGCTTTTGCCAAAAAAAATTTCACTAAGTGTTGGAGCGGAGAGGGGAGCGAATTTTTTTATTGATTTTGGGCGACGAATGGGATTATGTTCGTTGCGCAATCTGGCTTTTGCCAAAAAAAATTTCACTAAGTGTTGGAGCGGAGAGGGGAGCGAATTTTTTTATTGATTTTGGGCGACGAATGGGATTATGTTCGTTGCGCAATCTGGCTTTTGCCAAAAAAAATTTCACTAAGTGTTGGAGCGGAGAGGGGAGCGAATTTTTTTATTGATTTTGGGCGACGAATGGGATTATGTTCGTTGCGCAATCTGGCTTTTGCCAAAAAAAATTTCACTAAGTGTTGGAGCGGAGAGGGGAGCGAATTTTTTTATTGATTTTGGGCGACGAATGGGATTATGTTCGTTGCGCAATCTGGCTTTTGCCAAAAAAAATTTCACTAAGTGTTGGAGCGGAGAGGGGAGCGAATTTTTTTATTGATTTTGGGCGACGAATGGGATTATGTTCGTTGCGCAATCTGGCTTTTGCCAAAAAAAATTTCACTAAGTGTTGGAGCGGAGAGGGGAGCGAATTTTTTTATTGATTTTGGGCGACGAATGGGATTATGTTCGTTGCGCAATCTGGCTTTTGCCAAAAAAAATTTCACTAAGTGTTGGAGCGGAGAGGGGAGCGAATTTTTTTATTGATTTTGGGCGACGAATGGGATTATGTTCGTTGCGCAATCTGGCTTTTGCCAAAAAAAATTTCACTAAGTGTTGGAGCGGAGAGGGGAGCGAATTTTTTTATTGATTTTGGGCGACGAATGGGATTATGTTCGTTGCGCAATCTGGCTTTTGCCAAAAAAAATTTCACTAAGTGTTGGAGCGGAGAGGGGAGCGAATTTTTTTATTGATTTTGGGCGACGAATGGGATTATGTTCGTTGCGCAATCTGGCTTTTGCCAAAAAAAATTTCACTAAGTGTTGGAGCGGAGAGGGGAGCGAATTTTTTTATTGATTTTGGGCGACGAATGGGATTATGTTCGTTGCGCAATCTGGCTTTTGCCAAAAAAAATTTCACTAAGTGTTGGAGCGGAGAGGGGAGCGAATTTTTTTATTGATTTTGGGCGACGAATGGGATTATGTTCGTTGCGCAATCTGGCTTTTGCCAAAAAAAATTTCACTAAGTGTTGGAGCGGAGAGGGGAGCGAATTTTTTTATTGATTTTGGGCGACGAATGGGATTATGTTCGTTGCGCAATCTGGCTTTTGCCAAAAAAAATTTCACTAAGTGTTGGAGCGGAGAGGGGAGCGAATTTTTTTATTGATTTTGGGCGACGAATGGGATTATGTTCGTTGCGCAATCTGGCTTTTGCCAAAAAAAATTTCACTAAGTGTTGGAGCGGAGAGGGGAGCGAATTTTTTTATTGATTTTGGGCGACGAATGGGATTATGTTCGTTGCGCAATCTGGCTTTTGCCAAAAAAAATTTCACTAAGTGTTGGAGCGGAGAGGGGAGCGAATTTTTTTATTGATTTTGGGCGACGAATGGGATTATGTTCGTTGCGCAATCTGGCTTTTGCCAAAAAAAATTTCACTAAGTGTTGGAGCGGAGAGGGGAGCGAATTTTTTTATTGATTTTGGGCGACGAATGGGATTATGTTCGTTGCGCAATCTGGCTTTTGCCAAAAAAAATTTCACTAAGTGTTGGAGCGGAGAGGGGAGCGAATTTTTTTATTGATTTTGGGCGACGAATGGGATTATGTTCGTTGCGCAATCTGGCTTTTGCCAAAAAAAATTTCACTAAGTGTTGGAGCGGAGAGGGGAGCGAATTTTTTTATTGATTTTGGGCGACGAATGGGATTATGTTCGTTGCGCAATCTGGCTTTTGCCAAAAAAAATTTCACTAAGTGTTGGAGCGGAGAGGGGAGCGAATTTTTTTATTGATTTTGGGCGACGAATGGGATTATGTTCGTTGCGCAATCTGGCTTTTGCCAAAAAAAATTTCACTAAGTGTTGGAGCGGAGAGGGGAGCGAATTTTTTTATTGATTTTGGGCGACGAATGGGATTATGTTCGTTGCGCAATCTGGCTTTTGCCAAAAAAAATTTCACTAAGTGTTGGAGCTATACATGCAATGAGATTGCGCGACGAGTGCGTATTTGTCGCGCAATCTAGCTGTTGCCAAAAAAATGTTGCGCGACGACTGGACACGTGTTCGTCGCGCAATCTGGCT
>NW_007362869.1:0-12950 GCF_000346735.1 Prunus mume
TCAACCCCCATTTTGGGTGTTTTAGTGAAACTCCCTAAAAAGAATGGGGATGAGGGGGGAGGGATCTGTGGGGTGGGGGATTGATCTGGGGATGGAGGATTGGTCTGAGGGTGGAGGGTGATGGTCACATAGGGAATGGGTGGAAAAGAAAACCCAAGGAGGGCTTGGCCCAGGGGGTTAAGAAAACAGAAATTAGGAGGTGAGGGGAAGGGTCTGTGGGTTGGGGGATTGGTCTGGGAGTGGAGGGTGATGGTCATGGGGGAATGGGAGGAGCAAAAAAACCCGGAGGAGGGGGGGAAAGGTTTGTAGGGGTGGAGGATGGTACTCTTTCTTCAATTTTTTTTCAAAAAAATAAATTTTTAAAATAATTGAACTGAAAATTGGATGAAATGTTGAGGATTCAGGCAGTAGGGGGAAATTGGTGAAAAAAAGAGTTCATATCCTTAGTTTTCTGCCAAAAAAAAGGATATGGGGAAAATCGAAAGTTAGGTACAAGTACATGGGGTAAATCACTAGTATACTACCCTTTTAAAATTCCCTGCATGGTGAATCTCCATGGTGAAGTTACATGGATTAGCTAGAAATAAAATATATATATATAAACAACACTTAATGTCACCAACAACTTATATTTACAGCCATAACAACACATTTACATTTGACATAACAAAAACTTGCTCATATCAAACAAAACCAAAAGTTACAGATCAAGCACAGACAAATCACATGCTAATGGGACCACAAATTTATTTTCTTTTCATAAAGGAATATCACCCAAACCAAAAATGAAGAATCTCAGCCAAACTACTTTACAAACGGCAGATAAGAAACACTATTCTACCGACACCATTGGACCACAATCATTCAAAAATCTCACCGATTAAAAACCCTCAGTCTTCAAATTATCTATTCAGTGCTGAATCGTCGAATTTTCTCTTCCCCAAAACAAACCTTACTTTAGTAATAGTCATGCGGATTGACCCTTTTGTGACTTTTGTTTTTCTTATTTCTTTTTAAATCGACGACTTGTGTGATTGGAAAAGGGGCTGAATGGAGTTATTAAGGTGGAGAGACGAAATTACCCCTTGAACAATGACAATGTGACAGACTATTGGATGTCAAAAAGTTGATTTAGACGGTTGGGGGAAATTGTCGATAAAAAATAATTGGATCCTTAATTTTCCAGAAAAAAAGGTTAGAGTGCAAATTGAAAGTAGCGTCCAAGTTCATGAGGTAGATTGATAGTTAACCCAAAAGAAAAGGCACAATTTCACATTGTGAAAACGCAATTAAAAAAAATTCGTGTTCGTATAGTAACCCTTTTTTTCATTTCTTAGTAAAAGCATTATGTAGTCCAAACATACCAAGAAACCCGAATAATTTTCTTTTTAAAGAAAGATATCTAGAAGTATATCACAATACTAAACATGGAACAGTAATCCCAGAATCATGGTGTAAATCTGATAATTCTAAAATAGACTGAACAGTTACAATTCAATCTGATGTGGCTTTATCCAAATGTATCTGTTCCAAACCAATGAACGAGCTGAGAACAAAGATCAGTTCTGCAGGTACTTGATTTCATTCTCATTGTTGCCATCATAATGTTCAGCTTGGCCCCTTCGTGGAGTGCAGGCAATGCTTTTAACAATGGAAGAATAAAGGTCGAATTCTGCCTTCAGTTTCAAGCAGCAGGCTTCAATCCACTTCTCAGCTACACTGGTAGCCACGCTGTCTTGGCTGTCCCTTTCATGTTCTTCAATGGCAGGCCGTATCTCATTGTATAAAGATTCAAGATGAGTGGCAGCATCATTTTTCATACACTGAATAAAATTTTCAACGTGAACAATTTGATAATAATAGTAACAATAAAATCATGTGCCAGGCGCTAATAGCATATAATAAAATCATTTAAGTTGAAATATTAAACAGTACTAATAGTGTACAATGACATAGGCAAATACTTCAGGCACAAATGTTGTTATACACAACTTTTATGTACATGAAATTGAGATTGAAGATTTAAAAATTATACAAAATAAATAAATGATATTCCATTAAGTAAATTATATTCCCGCTGATGTGTGAAAGCACAGGTTGGCTTGGAGAGATTTCAAGGCACGTTCAGTGTGATGCCAAAGGGCGGTGTGCTGCCGGAATTTTTCTAATTTATCTATTGGGAACCTCCAGATCTCTCTTTTCTAATTATACAGTATTTTACTACCTTAACATAATATCCTTAACATAATATCTTTTTAATACAAGGTTTGTGAAATAATGGAAAGAACTACCTCAGATGGTCACACCAAAAATCACATGCTCTTTTACTATCATACGCTATCAATCTTGGTTTTTTTTGTTTTGGCTAACATCACATGAGATAAGGTATGGTTGCTTGATATATTAGGTATAAACTATATTATGGCTACTTTTAACTGCTGGGGTATTTTATTGGTCATTAGATTTTATAAGTAATTTTAAACTGAAAATAAAACGTATGTATACCAACTAAGCTTAGATGATTATATAGATGAGCTGATAATTATTAATAATATGGCATTTTGGTCTGCTGAATGTTATAAGACATACACTTCTATATATAGAACAGATTAATAAAAAAATGAAAAGATAAATACCTCATATTTTAAAATTTCCTCTTGTGCTTCCCTTGATGCTAAAAGCGAAGCAAAAGACTTGGCGTCAACTTGATTTTGTGCACCATGTTTCACCTTTCCATTAGAGTATTGCTTTGATCTTTTGTTTGGCATGGATCCTGATCCAATGTGATAGTTACGACATGCAGTATTACTGCGGATACGAGATATCATTGCATTCTTTCTTGCAAAAGGTGGTTGATTTTCTTGTGAATAAAGTTTCCTCTCCTCACTCACTTCTGTTTTTACCCCCATAACTACACCCTCCATTGGAACAGAATCAAGTGATTGCACAACAAGAGCAGTAGACATCAACTGATGTCCAGAATCCACATTGACATTGATCATCATCCCATCAACATCAAATTCAGAACTTGAGGAGTTGACAGTCTTGAAGAGCCTCGAGGAAGGCTCATCCTCTGCAGAATCATAGAGCGGAATTTTCTCAACTGAATACCTGACACCAACAGGCAGTTAAATATAACTCAAGTAAGACAGATAAATCATAAAAAGGAATGCACAAAGTCTACATAAGATCTCTAAATATGCATGTGTACATGAGAGTGGGTGTGCATTTTTTCGAAAGATTTTATTTTGATATTAAAGATATACTCGAGAGAAAACTGCATCATAAACCTATACCTTTCAACCACATAGGCCACAAAATGGAAAACAAAACCTAAGACGTGTTTGCTGAAATTAACAAGATAACCAGCCCCACCAGAGAAGTGGAAACTACTTGCAACTGATCCACTCATCTGATTCATTAAGTCTTCCACAAAACCCACTCATTTGAAGATTTCTTCCTTTCCATGTAGATCAGTTAATGTCTAAATTGCTGAAGCGTTAAGCAAGGTAAAACTAGTTACATTTTGTAGGAAACACAACATATTTTATTAAAAAAGAGGAAAGGTACATAAAGAGATGGACAAGGCAACATATGCAAACTATAGAACTACTGATGATTAAAAAAAATATATACATCAAAAAGAAGAGAATTATAAACTATGAAGTAGACACCAACATGCAACATAACACTACATCACTCATTACGAATTTTACCAAATTAAGATACCCAACACCATGGACACAGAAAGTAAGTGAATATGGTTTTAGGGTTTTAAAATTTAGATTCATCTTTATGCATGAATAATTAGTTTGTAACTAATTCTTCCAAAGTTAATGGTCAAAAATTTCATTGAAAGCATGTAAAACCAAAGTCCTAACTCAACATAAAGCATTATCAGAATAAATCCAATCCAATAATAAAAAATGAAATAATAATACACACTTAAGTCTTAGCTCCCTAAGTATTATAGTAATATTAGCATAAAAATAACAATAACATAAGAGAATAAGCACTCAAATAAATCTCCGAACACTGAGACAAGGTTGCCTAAGTCAACTTGTAGCTAAGGCTTGAATTTTGTGTGTAGATCCATAAGCAGCCAACCATAACTTTGGATCCAAAGACTCCCATTAACATGCATAACATCCTCTAAGTCTCTTACAATTTCTTAAGAAAAATATTATAATTTCGCCTCAACTTTGTCAGGAAAGTGTTGGAAAAGTGTCGATGAAGTGTTGAGAAAATACACAAAAGACCACGTACAGGGTCGAGCATTGTGTCAGGGCACAAGAACATGACAGCTTCGAAGAAATGTCAGTGCTAGATTACCAATTATTGGTAACCTCTTACACAATCAAGATGAACTAGACCAAAGGGAACAAAATTTAGAAGGGTAATAACTAAAATATGAAACTATTAAACAAATTACAAGCAAGTGCCTGCAGTAGATCACTTCTGCACAAAATGTAACTTTTAAGACAAATGCATTAAGGTATACGCTTAAATGGTACCTGTCATCATCGTCTTCCCATAGGTAAGTATCCTCCTGTTTGGAAAAAGTTGCATAACATTAAACACCATGATGAATAATATTATTGAACAAAAGAAAGTTAACATCAAACACACCAGAAATTCTAAAGATGCACAATTATAACTGCTACTAATAAATAGTCAGAAGCAAAACAATATCTTGAGCAAAAGTAAAATAACATCAAACGCACACCAGAAATCCTATGAATGCACCATGCTAACTGCAAAGAATTTAAATGAAATCAGACGGGAAAAAACCTGCCCTACAAAACAAGGACAGAATTAAAAATACATAGGACAGGAAAAACCGTACAACGTAGAAAAATTAGTTTGCAGTATGCAGAATTTATATTTCAAATCACAACTGATTGAGGGACCAATGGAAATTAATGTAAAGTTTTAGAGGATTTTCAATTATTTTCAGTTGTGCTGATATGTGCACAATCAGGATACGAGAGCATATTTGTTGTATGTTGAGATGTACATTCTTCACTGATAACAGCGGTGCACGAGTGTGCATAATCTAGTTTCATATGCTTATGGAGTTCGGTGAGATGAGATGGGGAATTGCGTCCCCCAACTACATGTATTTACATTTGGGGCATGTAACCAGGTATGGTATTAGACGGACTGCGGGACACTTGAAGCTTTTAGAGGTGTGAGAATGTAAGCTTATTTGCTCTTTGGGACATGTTGGAACATGAACTATATCTCAGACAAACCGCTTGTGTATCATTGGATATTGTCAAAGCTGCCGCTATGAATGATTTGCAGCATAAGAGAGGAGTTGGATGCTTTCATAATTGATGAGGTATGAGACGTCCTCTGTCCATTCTATTAGGTTTATCACTTTCCCTTTAAGTATGTATATCATTTCAAATATTGGTTGCCATTATTTGTGCAGGTAATTTGGGTTCCTTATGGTGGGATTTGGGAGCAACATCCACTTCATCACCTCTCCTTCTTTTCTGGTGCATTTATGTGATCTAACCTTACGATCCTCAGCATGTTCTGAAACAGTTTGAACTTGTGACATACACCTGACCAAGTCAGATTTGGTCCGAGCTGACAAGAGATTTGAAGCGTGAAATACAACTAGTATACAAAGAGTCCCATCCTTGTGCTGCTGGCGTATGACATCTGATCCAATCAGATGCAACAGGAGGCACAGGATGCCCTGGCCTTAAGAACACCTACAAGAAACATATGTTACATTAATCTAAAATGTCTTTTTACAATAAAACCACACACATCATAAATTATTGCTATCATACCTCCACGCAATGACAGTCATTCATAAAACCAATGGCAATGTGTCTACGTGTTGGCAAAGGAACTGGTGCTGATCGAAGCGGCAGGAACGTAAGGCACTGAGTAGCTGACAAGTGGAAAAGTACAACCTTATAACATGACGCTATAAGATGACCCATGTCAGGCATCGTCATCCATCTGTCAAATGGCGCTCTACCCTCATCAAAGAATGATAGTATCTGTGCTAACTCGCGAACTCTGTCTGTGGTGCCATACAACTCGCCATAATGCGCAGAATATGAAGACAACTCAGTAAGCAAGTCATTACGCACTTGCAAATATCCATTCTCACCCAATCCCACTAAATCAGCAACTGCCCTAAACCCGCAGTGACCATCATGACATACATCCTTGACTTGTTGAATGAAGGGCCTCAATCCAACTGGGAACGCATCAATATATGAAATACCTTTCACCGTCAACGTCCGGTACACCTGTATGAATATAAATTGTTATGTATAAATGGGTAACTATATCATCTTCAATTTAGTAATGGGTATCTTTATTACCTTCTCCTTTGTTCGCTCCGTTTTCTTATGTGTAAAATTTTGCGGAACATCCATTGTATCACCTGTAAAGCTAGGTGAGTGACTATCCACAGATGCAGATCTCAATTCAAATGCATATGGGTCTCGTCGACTGGACATATCAATTTTCTCCTTCAATTGACCTCGCAATCTAGACTTGATTCCTGGTTCAACAAGAGTAGTTGTATAGGGTGCTACAAGATCTCTCACTCTTTTCCTTAGCATCAACCTATTGTCTTTATTTGCCTCCAGAAAGTACTGCTGAAGCAACTTCAACTCCGGAAACTCATTCACATCCATGGAATCCTGAATAGAACTAGGAGGCAGTAAATCAAGTTTCATCCAATGGGGGTCAAGAGACTCGAGAGGAATTGGCCTACAATCCCTCTTGTATTCTGCAATCTCATGGGCACAAGGTAGACCATGGGTACGGCGTATGACACAACCACATGCCAAAGCATCAACACCAATTGAGGCGGCTAGCTTGGACTGAGATAACACCTTCTCCAATGCAAAAATTGATACAACTCCTCTCAAATATTTGAATTCTGAAGACTTGAAGTTATGTTGCACGACTGTCGAACACTTATCAAAAGATGTCTTTATGTCAATGTGTTGTAACTCGATGAGAGAGTGTATATTTTCAAAAGAACCCTCAAAATTCCCCTGACTCAAACCAAGTTCCCTCTTAAGCTTGGAATGTGCACCCTCAGCCCTATTAAATCATAAAAAAATACAACAGGTTAACACAAATTCATATTAAACCAGTGATGTAATATTGCATGACTAATTATATTATAACTTCAAGAATTACCTGTTTGATGTAACATTACCAAAATGCATAATCATGTCGGTCCAAGCTGACACAAATCTGTCCTTCAAAGGCTTCAACCATGTGTTTATAACATACTCCATGACCTCAGTGTACATACTAAATTCGCTCTGTAACACTGCTAGCTCCCGTTTGTAATCACTTTCCGTAGGAGACGTCACAAGTACATTCCACTTCATTATAAATCTATCCCACTTTTCCTTGGACTCAAACAAGTTTTTGCATTTGGACAGCACATTCTTATTAATATGCCATTTGCATAAAAGATGTCTAGCCGTAGGGAATACTACCTCAACGGCTCTCATCAATGGCAAATCCAGGTCAGTGACAATAACATTTGGCATAGCGCACTCCACCATCACACCACGCAATCTGCTTAATGCCCATATATAGTTATCTTCTTTTTCAGAATCTAAAAAAACAAATGCAACTGAGAATGTAATATCAGTTGATGTGACGCCTACAACCTCTAGTAGGGGATAGTGATACCTATTAGTCTTGTACGTGCAATCCATCATCAAAATGGTTGGAAATGCACGCAACAACTCCAAACTCACAGGGTGTGCCCAAAACAAGTCCAGCACATTACCAGACATAGGGCAACTCCTATGCCACTCAACATAGTCATGCTCATTCAACTTACATAAAAGTTGTTGCATTTGAGACCTCCCTGCCTTCTCTTTAACTCTTTGCCTTTGGCGTGCATTGTAGATCGTCCTTATGGTTGTAGCATTGAGTTCATCCCTTTGCTTCAATGTGCTCAGGATTTCTTTGGGCCGTACTAAACTCTTTGACAAGTCTATCAAGAGTGAAGTCTCCTGCTCTGACAACCTCCCTGCATATGAACGCCCCTCAGAATACTCAGTTGATGCATGGTTGTGCACTCCACATAAGACCTTCAGTATCCATCCATTGCCACTTGCCAACTTCTCACCCTTCAATGTGAACAGGCACCCACACTTCTTCGTGCCAGTC
This sequence comes from Prunus mume, assembly GCF_000346735.1. Next base: position 8,179 of record NW_007362869.1, read on the forward strand.
CCACATCTTTTTTTAGCACCTTTATTGACTTTAGTTTTCTTCTCCTTAAATCTTCCACCCCTCTCACAGCCTAATGTAACTCTTGGTTTCATACTCTTACCACCCAAATCAGATCTTATTGTCACAATAACAAACCCATTTCTCTTTCCAGCCTCACGAGCCCACTGCATTAAGGACTCTCTAGTCTTGAATATCTATAAAACAAAAGAACCTAGTGTGTAAGTATCCAAAATATACATATGACTTTTATTGGGACCAAAGCTATGTAACGATCAAGTTCATAACCTCATAAGTAGTAAATTCACTTGTGTAATCCATCACACATTCCGAGCTAACCCCACTATCTCGAGTAGAATTATCAACCTGCATTAGCAAAAACAAGTTTGAATGAAGAATTCTGTTAGTATTCAGTTAGAGAACACATTACAGGAGAAAACTTTACAGTCATTATTGGCAGTACTTCCATGTTGGTGCAAAGGAAATTTTGACCAAACACCAAAGCTATTTAATGATCAAGTCAGTCAGCAACTTAACGATAAAGCTGGTTGGCTATTTAACAATATAGCTAACTGGCAATTTAGCAAAAAATTTAGTTACCTCATTCATCGTAAATTCACTCGTGTAGTCCATTGCACATTCTGAGCCAACCCCACTACCTCGAGAAGAAGTTTCGCCCTGCATTAGAGAGAAAGCTTACATGAAGAATTTTGTTAGTGTCCTATTTAGAGAATACATCACAAAGAGAAAACTCTGTGGCTATTATTGGCTCCACTTTCATGTTGATGTGCAGCCAATTTAGTCACGCACCAAATGTACAATGCAGCCATATTGGGCCGCACTTGAAGAACATTTTTCGGCCACACATAACCACACAGTACATTTGGTGCTCAGCTCTGGTTAGCAGAACAAAACATGAGCCCCGTTTTTAGTAGCACAAAAAAACGATAAATAAATAAAACTCACTATTGTGGCAAATAACATACCTTTCCATCCTCACTGACTCGTCATAAATGATGATTTGATGCTCCGACCAAGGGAACTCAATATGGGTGGTATCATATCATTGGGGTTTATGGAGTGAGAAAAAGATGATTCTGACGCTGGTGATAGGGTTTTGTTTGGGACTTGATGGTAGGCTGGGTATAAGCTTGAATGTGAGCTATGGTAATTGGAAACCCTTTAGAAGTGTATTAAGTTCGTTTTAGTAATTGCAAAGGTTACAATGGTGATTAAAAATGTTATTAAAGCTTAGAGTGCACTGATCAAATTGAAGAGTGCATTTAGAAGCTCCCTTATTTTAAAATCACGCCTTTAGAAGTCCATGAGACACCCATTAAACACAATAGACAACCCCACATTCAGTCCATTCCAACATGTTAAAAACAACCCAATTTGAGTCCCGAATTTGGCAAAAGTCAAAACCAATTAAGAAACCCAATAAACTGGCCCATGATCGACCATAAAATTTTATTCATCAGGTTGTTAGTAGTCTTGCCGAAGCAGAAAAGTACAGGAAACCAGATTTCTCTCCTGCCAAACACCTCCTTTTATAAATTTTCTTATTTAAGAGCCTAAACGAAGTATCTTGATCTCTGGAAAACCCTTTTTTCTTTATCAGCATCAAGAAAAATGAAAATAGCAACTGTTCAACAAAAAAGTGACACAGGAGTTTTATACAGCATACACCTCAACAAAAAAGCTTAGGCCTTCGAGAAATTCTGCAAAACACTTGTATTCCCAAGGCATTTTCACGTTGTGTCTCTGGTAGGAGAGCCTACAATTAGAAATGTTTAAGTTTTTGTTTTCTTTTCGCTGAGTGAGACAAAGCCTCTAAACTCTGAGCACTATGCCTTCGGACATATATCCTCATATAAGTTTGTAGGACGATTGCGAACCAATGGACACTACAAATCCCTAAAACCATTTTATACTATAAAATCGGTACTTATGATCCTTAGAGTTGATAGCTTCCAAAGAAAGGTCATTATGCAAAGGATTTCAAAACTAACAATGAGATCATGCTCAGAAAAACAAAAACAAAAACAAAAAGTTAACTTGAAAGATTAAGGCACTGGCATTATGCATCCAAGGCAAGATGTTTAACTTTCTATTTCATTCCAATTGTGAGTTTCACCAACCTCCTAGATAACAGCCCCTTTAAAGTTGGATATCAGCTAGTTCTAGGACAGTGCAATACAATATCCAGACAATTTTATAATAGGGAAACAGGTAATGTGGACCTATGCAACTTCTTCTATAACACAGATCAAACTGACACATTTTTTCATCTTTCAATAAATTAATTACCTGAAAACCACGAGATTTTGCCCCAAGAAATCCTGAACAGCTCGGCGCACCACAGAGGCAGCGAACCTTAGCACCCCCATACCATTCAAAATTGTAGTCGTATGCCAACTCAGTTCCATCCAATATATCTTGTTTTGCAAATATTCCAACCCTAATTTCCCCCAACACATTCCACTTTCTTGTCTCACAATTTGGTTTGCTGAAAACATTAAAGTATTGTAACTCATTCTCAACTAAAGGAAAGTAAGAAAGAAACAAGAGATAACAGCTAGTTGTTCTAAAGATATTTCATTTCCCCAAATTAGATTCCGCCTGACGTGGCTCACCATGAATGATTTATAAATCGAGCAAGGCTTCCCTTTTCAGTGGCATCAATAGACTCAGAGGCATTGAGAGAAATAATAAATGCATCCCTGAGACCTGCACCAAGGCACAAACGTTGAACACAGTTTCAAAATAAATACAAACATATATTTCATAAGTCTATTAAATCACCTTGAATTTCATAAGCTTGAGATCTTTGCTTTGCTTCTTTCCATGATATCACTTCTCCACAGTACTCGATAATGAATTGCCCTGCCTGCATTGTACAGAGCAAATTAAAAGGCTTACAGGAGATTAAAAATTCACTCAACAGATAAACAAACTATAAATAAATGATTTATAGTTCAATCATAGACTTATAAAGCTTCAATGTTCTCAGTGGAGTCAAACAAAAGTGCCAAAGATAAATAACAGACAAGATGCCAGTTTATAGTTGTGACAGATCAAGATAAATTAGTAAGCTATTACCTTTATATTCTCATTTGCTAAAAGACCCCACCCACGACCTTCTGTTCTAAACAACTTTGTCTTGGCATACTCACATTTCTGAAATCTCTGTTGACAGCAAATAAATGAGACATCAAATGGGTAATAATAGTTTCACAGAATTTGAACAGGGATTTGAATATTCATGGTATCTTAAACTCACACTAAATACATCATTATCCTGATACTTTCAGGAAAAAGAAAAGCAACTATAATACAGCAAAAAGAATGTTTAAAAAAAATGAAGATAAGTTATTGATGCGACCATGAAAGAGATACATTGAAGAGTAGTGTCATTGCCAACCCCATCTAATTCTCCCCACCCACCTTTAAAAATCCTTTTGTGACAAATAATATCAAGTTGTTATCAAAACGAACTTGCCTCGCATTTGGCAGAAAACTCTCACGTATAGTGACAACCATGGTCTTACCACCATACTGATTGTCTTTTCGAAATATTAAAAATTTATGGGTTAAAGGTAAGAAGACAAATAGAGTATATCACATGCATTAGAAAAGCACAAAATGGGCCAATGGGCAAGCATTTGGTCTTCTTCTTTAGAGTATCTCACATGCATTAGTTTTCCCATGGATTACACGCCAAAATAAATCACATTAGTACAGACACAAAACTTCCAAATCATCTTGAAAGGCTCAAAAGTAGAATCAACAAGATTTTTAACAAGTGATTGCTATGGTCATAGGTGATTCACCCTTCAATTCATCTTTTCACCCGTTGCACATGTTCCATGGAAATGATATACTTTCCCAATACTAGGCCTTTCATTTTCGTAAGCACAAAATAATATTTTCCATAACTTGGATCATGCTCAGAAAAACCTAAAGGTTGTCAACACCAAATTACTTCTGTCCATTTCCTTATCACTATGAAGAAAAATGATTAATTCCTCTCAAACATATGCAGGCACTACCAATCCTATACAGTGATTCACTCTCTTTACTACTCCACAACCAGCCCGTATTGTTTTTACTTATTCATCATAAAACGCTAATATTGTGATCTTATATTTTCAATCTAAAAGCTTATTACTGGCCAAAAAAACAAAAATCCCATACAAATAGCCGGAGAACCCATAAACGTATCCATTATCCAGAATTTCCATCTACATGCCAACCTACACCCTTTTGAACCATAAAAGTTTACAAACCCTAAATTCCATGTCAAACCCTCAAACCATAGACAACCACATAAAGACAGCAAAGACAACATTCATGTACACACATATATATGTGAGAATAAAATTATTAGCAAGAGGCAGTGGAGTGAATGCATGTGTGTGTATAACATTTTATCCTTTTCTGTAAAGAATTCAACCTTTTTTATAGAAGAAAACCGGGTAAGCACAACACAACCAAAAACAATAACATGATAAACATCACAAGGAGTATAATATGAATTGGCATATACAAACTCATTTTGAAAATAAAATAAAATACAAATTTGTAAAAGTATTAGAATCTTTTACCATCAAAATGTACAAAATTATGATTAACACATGGCCACACCATGGAGGCTTATGTATGAGCAGGGAAAAAAGAACTGGAGGAAATAAATACAAGAAACACACATCCATATTCACAAACTCTTATGGATGACGTGGGAGACAAGAGAGAGAGAGAGAGAGAGAGAGAGA
>NW_007362870.1:0-10558 GCF_000346735.1 Prunus mume
GAAAATCATTTGTCTCACATAGAGTTGAGAGTTAACACTTTTCCGAATATGGATGTCACGATCTGATATGTGGCCTACTTGGTCTGACTCTAACCTCAAATAGTGAATTCCTTAAAATTAATTTACACCTGAGCACCATTTTATTTTATGCACTTTGATCTCAAGTACAAGTGTTAAAAACTGTTCCTATGTTGCAGATTGAAGATGTGTATGAAACCGTTTATGAGACATGTGGACAGTATTGGCCTTGCATCCATCATTATATTCTCATTGCAATCATTCTCATGCAAATCACTATGATTGGTATTTTTGGACTGAAATCAAAGCCAGCAGCGTCCATTTCCACAATTCCACTTCTCGTGCTGACGTTGATGTTTAATGAGTACTGCAAGATGCGTTTTCTTCCTACATTCAACCTTTTATCTATTCAGGTATCTCTCTTATGAATATTTTGTATATTTAGAGGGTTATGAGAATATGTAAATATAGTATCGTTGTATGAATCTGGTAACTTATATTGAATAGAGTTATGCAAACATTTCCTATGGTGCATTCTTTTGACTAACTAGATTGCCCAAGGAGTTGTAGAGCTTCTTAGTGATAAGTTAGCTGTTTGCTAGTACATCTATGATGATATGGCCAAGTTTTGAACTCATTTGATTTTGACACTTTCTTTCAGAATGCCAAGGAATTTGATGAACTTGATGAGAAGTGCAATCAGGTGGAGTTTAACTATGAGAATGCTAGCACTGCTTATTGCCCACCTTGTTTGCGCCCTCTGAACTGCATGGAATCAGGGTCAAGCTGCACGGCGCCGTTAGTTTCCTCTTCTTCGTTTTAAACTCGAGCTACCCCCAATACCCATATTTTCATGTGGAAAATCAATGGCAAGAAAACTCCTTTCCTATCCATGGTGTAGCTACTTTTTACATGTTTTATCATCATCACCAAGTAAGAAGCTTCATGCATAGTAAGGCATTGACATATATTGACAGAACCCAACCCAAATTCCACTTTGGAATATGAGTCAAACCTTGTGCATGTCCGACACCTGGCGGTTGCCAGACACATCTGGCCAAAATGCCCTTCTAACCAAAATTCAATGAAATTCGAGTACGACTTCTGTTGAAAATCCGGCAAAGTCTCCTTTGTAAATTGAACATTTCCCAAAAATTCCCACCTGTAAAACAAGCATATATGTTTATATATAACCCAACTGTCAGCATGTAACGAATTATATCAAAAAATCAAGCATCATAATATTTTGGCCTCAGGTCTCAATAAATCAAGTAAATCATTCAGCTAATAAAGTTCATCCCAACTTTCAAAATAACAATAGAACATTAGCAATCTCAAAGACTGTAACACTGGGCTGCCTATGTACCCTTATTGAGGGATCAAGCTACACGTAGTTCTTTCCACTACTCATATCAGTCACACACTGAATATAAATATGCCATACACTGAACTCCCTTTATTTTAGTTTAAGAATATCTCATAACTGAAATTCTCTCCACCTAGGCGTACCCTTAATCTTGATCCGTCAATTCCATCCTCGCAGGCCTTGCAGGCATCAGCCGCATTCCTCGCAGGCCTCAGAGACACCAAGTCAACCTGAGCCGCAATCCTCGCAGGCCTCAGCCGCATTCCTTGCACCACACGATCCAGGCATCCTCGAAATTCGTGGGGCATTATCCGAAATAACCAAATTGTTTCAAGGCCACTAGGGGGGAGTTACTCCTACGGTGGGTTTGAAACTCATCTTCCAGAATTATCACAACTTTTCCCACAAAGCTTTTCTCATCTTCGAAACGGTCTAGAAGTGCCTCGGGACTCAAAAAACTATAAAAGTCCCAAAAGTCGATGTGAGACCCCGTGGGGTCCACTGACAGGACCCGCCCTAGAATTTCCCCTGAAACCAGGGCTGACCCCGTCCTGGTGCCGACATCACACCGATGCCGGGCCCACTTACTAGAAACCCAAGACATCCTACCAAAAATTTGGCAGAGTCTCCCCTGTAAAATGCTCAAACCCAACAACATTCAACTTGCATAATTTACATAATATAAATCCCAACTGCCAGCATGCTTTCAACACACAACAATCCAAAATAAAGTGGCCTCCGGCCTCAAGTAACAACCTAACATGGGCGATAATAGAGCATCTAACAGAATTTATTTATAACAAACAGTTGAGTAGAAGGAATTTACACAAGTCCTATCTACAGATGAAATGTTTTGAGCACGCAACCTGCTCGAACGCTTCCAAGAGCAACTACTGCCTGGGGGGCGCAAAACAGAAATATGTGAGTGGACAAAAATAAAGTTTGCATTTTAAAACAACATAATAACCCCACCGTGTAAAAATAATGCTGTAGCATGCAGTTTCACAATTCATAAACCAAATACTCAAAACACATTATCCCAAAGTCCAATAAATCTCCAACTCTCAAATCACAAGTCCATTCCCAAAGATATACAACTCTCATCAACCCGTAAACACACATATATATATATATATCTATATCTATATCAGATTGCAAACTAATCCCAAATCATAGTCTATAGCGACATATCAAACTTTCATGCGATAAGTAGTCAATAATGTATATCAAATTAGAACCCTTCCTCATGTGTAGTCTTACATGTGGAGAGATATATAGATGCATACGTAATGCCTAAATTTGCTTGAAATAATTAAAAATATGTGAGAGACAGCGTTGCAGTCAAAATCAAGATTTACGTACTGAATTAAGAAGACAATCACTAAACTCCAAAAACATATAAGTTTATAACGAATAATAAGTCATCAATTTATATCAAACTACACAATGTAGCTAGAATCTACTTAATTTATAATTTAGATTTCAACTGACAAGATAAGATACTTGTACTACTAAAAGACTGTGTGGTATGTGAACATTATTATCCATATGCGGCCTAGCAAGCCTTTAATTCTCCATTGTACAATGAAATTAAACTCCGCATGTTTCGATTTTGTAAGGAAGAAAGAGATCAATCATTTTTAGAAGGCAAATGTGGGACTGACACATTTCATGACAATGCCATTTCAACTTATTAGGACAAACAGATAACAAGGGGACAGCACCAAAATTGATTCTCATGCTTATTTGTGAAATGTCGCATGCAGTAATTTTTCATTTTTAAAAAAAAATAATTTATACAAGCGATATTAGGGGCTGAAATCGAACCTAATTAAGATTATGAGTAAATGCTCTTCAACACTTAAATTACAAGCACCTTATCAATATCGAAGCTTTAAATAAAAGGTGAGTGGACATGCGGAAGTTGTAGATGGCGAATAATTAACTTTTTGAAACATAATTCATCAACAAAATCTAGAAAACAATAAAACTGCATATGAGGGTTTGGGAATCACTTCCAATCGTACGGTTATCGCTAATCCCTAAACTTCAAATTATTGAATCGAAACATCCAGGGCTCCGATTCACGATCCGCGAATTCCTATAGGTTTCTAAGAGTACCTAGATCAACATACTTCAGTTTGGAAACGATCCAACGGTTAGAACTTATCGAACCCGGACAACGCACAATATGCGAAATCCGTTCGATAGTCAACGATATCCAAATTGAGATCCGCAAAATCCTACGCACTCATGACATCCTAAGGATCTCATCAAGATAAAAAGCACCTTCACCAGCCTTGCCCACGCGCCGCCACACGCGTCGGAAGCGCGTGGGTGTGTAGAGAAATTTCCGGCGACGGAAAATCTCCAAATCATGAGCCACCCTTCCTACCCTAGTTTCTTCTCGACGAAAGGAGCAACTTATTCAACTACGGCAACGAAAATCCGTTCGATAATCAAACGACATCCAAATTGAGATCCGTAAAATCCTACGCACTCGTGACAACCTAAGGATCTCATCAAGGTAAAAAGCAACTTCACCAGCCTTGCCCACGCGCCGCCACACGCGTCGGAAGCGCGTGGGTGTGTAGAGAAATTTCCGGCGACGGAAAATCTCCAAATCATGAGCCACCCTTCCTACCCTAGTTTCTTCTCGACGAAAGGAGCAACTTATTCAACTACGGCAACGTCCAATTCGGACGGCAAGTGGCCGGAATTTCCACCCCAAATCCGGTCAAAACCTAGGTTTCAAATCCGTTTTCCAAACTCAAAATCGATCCAAACCTACCCCAAAAACAGCTAGAGCATACGAAGAGGGCTCGAAAACATACCAAACTCGACGGAAAAACCCGCCGGAATCGCTGCGCTGTCGTGGTGAAAACCGGGAGAAAAACCAGTCGAACCCGTCGGCTGGAATCGGGGTTTCCGGCGGGGAAAACCGATGGGTCTTGACCGGGACTTCGAGACGAATCAAATGGGACCGGTGCCGGCCCTTTCCGTGGCCGGAGTTGAGAGAATCGAAGAGAGAGAGAGAGTCGGTGTCGGGGAGGGAGAAATGGAGGAGAGAGAGAGAGAGTTGTGCCCGCGGGAGGAGAGACAGAGAGAGTGAGGGGTAAAAACTGAAAATCTGATTTTTACTCCAAACTTTTCGAAATAATTACGGTTCTGCCATCGAACTTAATTTGATCGCCAAAACTTCGTTAAATCTCCGATTCAAGCCTACCGTCTATCTACGGTTTCGTCTCAGTACCACCTACGCAACCAAACCACTCGTGGTCCCAAAATCTTCCCGGATAAGAAAATGACCAAAATTACCCTTAACCCAAGGGCAAATTCATAATTTCTCTTAATTGAATTAAAATAGGAAATAATTGGAGTCGGGGTGTTACATCCACAACCTCCAAATTCCAATCCGAGAGTTCCTAGAGGTTCCAATATCCCTAGGACACATGTCTCAAGAGTTTGGTCTCGATCGGACGGTCGCATTACCCACAATCGTACGATCGGACAATTACTATAAACCTAGCCCTAGGGTTGGCATTTCCGGAGTATCCAGGACTCCGTTTTACAATCCGTCGAATCCCATATGATCCTGGAATTACCTAGATTAACATATATCCAATTGACTACGATCCAATAGTTCAAAAGTATCGAACCCGGAAATCGCACAATAGGAAAAATTTGTTCGAGGCTCAAACGGTATTCAAACTGGAATCTGGGCACGCCTACGCGCTCGTGACAACTAGGGAATCACATTGGAACATACTGCCTCTTTTTGCCACAGTGCCCACATGCCACCAGACGCGCCGGCAATGCGTGGTGCCCAAAGTGATAACGCTTCGCCAGAAAATTTCAAAATCACGGCTCAAGACTCCTATCATAGGTGTAATACTCTATTTGGAACCACTTGTTCTGGGACCTGCCCCGAAAAATGGCCGGAAATGACCGGAATCTCAACCTGAAATCTGGCCAAAACCTAGTTCCCCAAATCATTCTCCTATAGTCAAAATCAACTAATTCCTACCCAACAGGCAGCTAGAACTCGAAGTGTAGATGAGATTCCATACCTTGATCACCTAAAATGGCGACCTGAGGAGAGAGATCAAGCCAGCGAAAATACTGTCAACACCTAGCCGTTTCTTCAAGTTCCGACGGCTGGCAGCCGGAATTGGCTGAGACGGGACGACGGAGTTGGGTCGGTCCTTTTGGTACGGTCTTGCATGCTGCCGTGGCCGGTTGGCCGGAGTTCAAAGAGAGAGGGAGAGGAGAGAGAGTCTATCACACGGAGGAGAGAGAGTGGTTTTAATGATTTGGCAAATTACCATTTTGCCCTTACCATATCTTAACCGTATTTTCTTCGTTATAACTCCTATTCGGGCCCACTACGTGTCTACGAACTCGTATCAACGTGCTGTACGCAACGGTACAATTGACATTCTCAAATTCCTTCCCCGTCAAAAAGTCAACTTTTATACCATTAAATTATTCTAGGGGCATAATGGTCTGTTACTTAGGATCGGGTTGTTACATATATAGCAAGTGCTAGAGAAGGAATATGTAGCTACATTCAGATTGATTCTACAGTATCCCATTTTTAGGTGGATACATATAGTGAACCTTATTTTGATGAAATCGAATCTTCCGAAGCATGGCAGCAGCATTTATAATGTGATCAAACTTTTTGTTATACTTGAATAATAATATTTTCCTTGATTTACAAGTGAAAGCAGTGAAAGATACTAGGCTGAAATAAGCACTGTTCAGATAGGCTTTTGTTGGTAAAATCCATGCTGGTCATGTTTCCGGCTTATGAAGTGTCTTCTGGCCTTTCATGATTCACATAAATGTGTTATTATTTTGTCCATGAAGAAATTGTAAGGTCTATAGAAATATAGAAATATGTTTTGGACACTTTCGTGTACATAACCCCTCGTATATTCTTGTCCTCAAACACAAGAATGAGTTTATTAATTAAAAATTAAATATCAAGCAAATAAAATTACTTATGCTAATTACAAATTCTGGCAAGTTAAGAGAATCCACAATGGACTTCCTAGACCACCTCCTTAGACAAATTTTAGGGAGGAATTGGAATATACAATTCCAACTATATATACTCACCTTCTAAAATAAGAAGACCACTAGGAGTTCCTAAATTAGAGAGAAAGGACTCATAGTAGAGAAATTATACAATAATAGTACGGTACTACCACGTGACAGTGCCAGAAGGTAAACAAATATCCTCGACCCTCGACTTTTGTTATGCAATAGTACAATTGTACTATTGCATAACACAAGTCGAGGATATTTGTTTACCTCTATGACTATCCATAGCTTTATGGCTGCAAAAGTCTTCTTTGTTATGCAATATTAGTACAATGACTAATTGTATATTTGTTTACCTCTATGTCTATCCATAGCTTTTTGGCTGCAAAAGTCTTCCTTTTTTTCATAACAGTGGTGCAGATTTCGATAAAAGTAATTATGTCTTAGGGTTTCTTTTCTATTTCTTAAAACAAAACAAAAAAAACCAAAAAACCAAAAAAACCAAAAAAACCAAAAAAGAGAGTTGGTTACTAACGGCGTTACCATTAAATCTGGATGTGAACATTCTCTCTTTTAAAAGACAGCCACGCCATATGTGTGTACTGCCACCTGGCATTGCCACGTGGTAGTACCGTACTATTGTATAATTTCTCCTCAAAGTGGCTCCCTATAATTTAATGCTGCTTTGTTTTATGCACAGTTTAAACTTTTAATTAATGCTAACTATTTTTTTATATTATTTTTTATAGAGATGAACCAATCAATTGAATTAAAAAAATAGTTATAGTATTTATGACTTCCTAACCTAGGGAGTATGATTGGAGTTCAAATTTTATTTAGAGAGCTCCTAAAATAACTTGTGTGTTTTTAGCTAAATTTTAACTAAAAAATAGGAGGCATGATTGTGAATGCTCTAAATTTGGATATAGTTTGATTTGTCAGCGTTGAAATAACAATTGGAAGTAGGTTTACTTTAGACATTAGACTTTGACTTGTATAATCAAATTGAAAGTTTGGTCCCCAAGGCTTGAATAGAGTGCTAAGGGAACTGCATTAATAGCCTCCACGAGTCCCCTTAAAGTTTGATTAACGCATTTGCTCTTCTCAGAACCAGAAGAATCGGTGACATAATTGCCACTTGAGCTTGAGAAGTAGTAATGTCATGGAGCCTAGTCTAGGAGAATAACTTAGATGTAACATGGATGCCACCCTTGCGCTTGGAAAGTTGCATTGTCATGTGGGAAAGTTAAACCACATAACAATAAGTGATTGATTCGGATAGCGCCACAGTGTTTTGGGTTGTGTGATTAATTATATCTTCAAGTTATATTCGAATTTTCAAGTATTCATATTGTCCATGAAATCTGATCATTCTTTGCCATAATGGAGGGCAAAGTACAAATGGCTGTCAGATGCCAAGATTGAGAGCACAGTTTCAGGAAGGACTTAGCATTAGGGTCATTCCAAGATTCAGATTAAACTGGTCCTTAATTAAGTAGGTCTAGTGGTTCTTTTCCTTTTGATAATTCACCATTTGAGAACTAATTAATCCAGAAAAAGTCTCATGTGCTGAGGGTTAAGGTTGATTCTATTGAATTATTGAAAAATATTTCCTTGAACTGATAAATGCGAAGTTGGTATTACACAGTAGCCATATAACAGCAAGAACAAGCAGAAATATATAATAAAGTTCCAAGAACAGTTTCTTCTTTCCTAGTCATATCCTTTTTTTCTTCTCTCTCTCTCTCTCCATGCAGAAATTTATTCTATACCAATACACAACTTCTATGCTTTCATCCCTTAACAATATTGTTATAGTTGAAAGAACACTAGGCTAGCTTTAGGGAACCAGAGGAAGGAGTAGCTTACAAAGGAAAGGATGTGGAGGAAAAGGCTTCTTGAATGTTGGAATGGGTGGAGGAAGAGGCCTAGTTGAAAACAGGAGAGGGAAATGGTCTCGATGGATATTCTGGAGGCCGATATCCTGGATCCCCAATTTTTCGTTCCACAACTGGCACCGGCGGATGGCCCGGCTTCTTAAAGGGTGGAATCTTGAAGATTGGAACTGGTGGAGGGAGTGGCTTCTTGAAGATTGGAACTGGTGGTGGAAATGGCTTCTTTACAGTGGGAAACTTATGTAGAGGTGGTTTCTTGACGGAGGGCTTCGGTGGAAATGGCTTCTTTACTATGGGAATCTTATGTACAGGTGGTTTCTTGAAGAAGGGTTTTGGTGTAAGCACTGCAAACTTCCCTTCTTCATTGAGCTCTGCAGCCTCTGTTTGGAGCTCTTCAATTTGGACATGCATGGGCACAAGAGATGCAGAAGAATGTTACTTATCATTATGTGATCACAAGACTAATATAATTACACACATATAAATATATATCTCACCTGAAAAAGCTTTGTCTAGTAGTACTTGTTCTCCAGCTACCTCAACAGTCTCTGCATTGCTGTAGGAGAAGCTTACTGCAAACAAGCAGAACCAGAGCCCCAGAAGAGCTCCTTGGAAAGCAAGACGGGTCTGCATTGAAAACCTTTCTTAAGCTGCCACTTATAGAAGTGCTTAATCCAACTTTTAAAATTTGGTTAAGTTAGCTTTGGTGCTTTTTATCAGTTGCAGCAGGCATGGTATATATAGTAAGTTTAGGAGGCTTAGGTCTGCTTGCACTTAATTATTAATTAAGGGGTTGATACCAAGGTCAGTAAGATTGAAAAGGATTTTAGTAAGATTGAAAAGGATTTTTGCTATGAAGTCACTGGCTTTGCAGCTCAAATGGTATTTATTTCATCCAATGACAACTGCTAGCAAGCATAGCTGTTCTGATTGTTCAAGTTTGTCAAATGGCATTAATGCTGACTAAGAAGTATCAAAGGATGCCACCACTAACTATGAAATCACACATTTTGTCATTTGGATACGAACCAAAGCTTAATTTGTCATGTACTTTTGGGGGTATATTTTGTGATCCTTTAGAATCATAAAATCCAAGCTCTTACTCCATGTGAGAAATGATATTTTTACTAATTTGTAATCAGAATGAGAGTGAGGAGTCGGAATCAGTCATTCCCACTAGAGTCACCATTATTTGTTTCCAATTTTTGTTCACCTAGTATACTGTTGGGAATAAATATTATTATTATTATTATTATTATTTTAATGTTTACTCTAAAATATCCAAGCTTTAGAGATAGGCTTGAGAATGAATGAGTTGCAAACATGCCACTATTAGTAGTGTAGAAACCTTAATAAACTTGAAAGAATTAAGTAAACTCAAATGATTGTGAATTGGAAGGGAAACTAATCAATGAAGATTTATAGAAATATGTTTTGGACACTTTTATGTACATAACCCCTTACTCTTTTCCTCACACATAAGAATGAGTTTAGTAATTAAATATTAGGCAAATAAAATTACCTATGCATAACTACAAATTCTGGCGAGGCAAATTTGTATAAGGTTTAACTTGTGAGGATGGAAATATCAATTGGAAGTCGGTTTAGTTAGACATCAGACTTTGACTAATCAAATTGAAAGTGAACTACATTAATAACCCCCATATGGTCCCCAAGTTCTATTATTGAGGCATGTCCTCTTCTTGGAACCAGAAAAACCGGTGACATAATTACCAGTTGAGCTTGAGAAATAGTAATGTCATGGAGCCTAGTCTTGACGAATTTTGGGTTGTGAGATTAAATCTTCAAGTCATATTCGATTTGTAAAGTTTGTTAGATTTCTTTATATGCGTGTTCAGGATCTTTCATACAATCTGAAATACGTAAAGACATACCCGGCATCATCTTTCTTGAGTACACAACCTCTTAACTCATTCAACCGTAGTAGCAACAATCCCAACAAGAACATGAACGGCTCAAGACTTCTGCTCTCTTTCAAAATCTGTTTCAGGTCTCTCTTTATGATGAGATTAGGGTTAGAGAACGTGTTTGACGAGAGCAGGGCCTTAAGCTTATATAGACTAGGTCAAGTCATCTCTACTCATCATCAAGAGCCGACTTGACTAATCTTCCAAGCCCACCAAGCAACGGTTCACGCAAAAGGAAATAAATAGGACCCCTTAATAGGCTTCAAAACCTTTCCTTATTCCACAAGGTTTTGGGCCTTAAG
>NW_007362878.1:0-12359 GCF_000346735.1 Prunus mume
AGAACCAGACATCAAAACACCTCAAAGGGTGAACTTAATCAGTATAACCAAACAACATCCATAACAGTAATACACAGAACAATAATGGGGTAACATCCATAACAGTAATACACAGAACAATGAAACTAAAAAAACAATTGCATTTCCAATTCGATAAGATTGAAGAAAAGTAACTATCATTGTACAAAGTGATATTACCGAAACATGATTAGGAACAAAAAAAAAACCATTAAAAAAATCATCAGATAGTGGTTTGGCCAAAAAATGGGGCAATGTGGAACTGTTTGACTCAAGAAGCTCCACATGTAATTTATAAGCTTCCTAAAGAAGGCAATAGTGAACAGAACACCCAAAATTTTCTAAAGCAGTACATATCAGGGGAGGTCTATTTAATGCTCTTGCAATACTTCAAATTTTGGTCAAGCATCTCATGAAGATGCCTATTTTCAGCTTTCCCATGTTCTGATAAATTACAAAATCAATCACAACAAGACCTATTTGCATCCATATCAGGTTTCGATAAGGCAAATGCAACAATTTCGAATTCAAAATTCATACACTTCATATAAAGAATTTCAGCAGAAAACATATCCGAAAGCATATTAAGAATCACTATTGTTAGTCAGAAAGAGAAAATCAACTCCCTTTCGCAAAGCCCAAAACACTATTAATGAAAATCATATTTTGTCAAACACTCAAAATCCTATATCAGCACCACTCAAATTCCCATATAGAAACACCACAACTAAGCAATTAAAGCATAACACTCCATACGCATGTATACATATATAAACATATATATAGAGAGAGAGAGAGAGAGAGAGAGAGAGAGAGAGCGAGAGAGAGAGGTCTCATACACCAGCGGAGTCTCCGCCAAACTTGAGAAGGCAGACAGCAGGGCCATTGTAGGAGGCGGGGAGGGTTTGAAGAAGTAGGGTTAGGGTTAAGGTTTGGATTGGTAATGAGCTCAGTGTCGGTGTCTGGGTCAGACTTTGGAGAATCCATTGACGTCATCGCCATGGCCGTTACTCTCTCTATTTTCTATGAAGTCATGGCTGAGCAAGATTTGGGAGAGTGCGAGAGAGGAGAGGAGTTGGGTTTCAGAAAAATGAATTTTTGATGGGATAAAGGGTCAATACAAATGTATTTATATGGAGGGCAATTGGGTACTTTCATGTTACAAAGTGAGTATTTCTGATTGAAATTTATAAAGTGAATATATTTGATTATGGTTTATCTTTTGTGATTATCCAAGTCAATTTCCCTACTTTCATTTGGTTTCAGTGTCACTCAAAACAGTTCCTCTAGTCATCGTGTGTCTCCAATTTAGTCGTTGTTTTTTAATTTGGCCAATTTAATCCATGTATTTAGAAGAGTTAGTCGATGTAGTCTAATGCATTAATGACATGTTTATTAATTCATTATCGGAATCAAATTAAGTAGTTGAATATATTCATGTGTTTACATCACACTAGCATCTTCGCACGCGCTTCCGCACCTGAGAGAGTATTTTTGTAAATTTAAAAAAAAATATTTTAGAATTAAATAAGATAATTGGTAGTTGTATTCCATAAAAATAGGATCCATTATCTGATTTTTCTTTTGATTTAATTTTTTAAATATGAAAAGTGTAAATTTACCATATTATCCTCATTTAATTAATAAATTCAATTCTTAATGTTTGGATTAACCAATGGCATTTTCTGGTATTTTGAATGTTTCATCATTCTTTACTTTTTGCTATATATATTTATACATAGGAATTAAAATGCGAGTGGGGCCACACAAAATCAAGAATTCAACTCCTGATTTTGGACGAATTTGACTCTTTTATCATTTATAGCCAAAATTCATAAACCTCAGTTTTTATAAAAACTTTCAAAAATAGCCAAAATCATACTTAAATCATTTAAGGAAATGGGTCATGTCAACGGTGTAATACCTACCAACCCACTAAAAATGTAAGGAAATGTAGACTTGGGTATTCCTGCCCGAGAGACTTTGTCTTGTAATTTATTTTTTCGTATAATAAAAATAAATATATAAAAACAGACACACAAGGGGTTTTAAATCCCTTCCACTTTCATTTCTCTCCAACACCTTAAGCACTATACTACAAACAACTTAATGATTATTTGCTACACCATTTGATATTTATAATGTTTCTACATACAACTTTGTCTTTTCCTTCTCTTTTTTTCTCTCCTTTTTTTTTTATTTTTTTTTTCCTTGTTTTTTCTCTCCTCTTTTTTTTTAATTACAAATATATTAATTAAATTTAAAAATATAGTAATTATCATGGAGGCGTGGAGCTCAAGGTGGAAAACACAAAGCAGAAATTATGGAGTAGCCCCACAAATTACCTTTAAAAAAAAATTATTATTATGGAGCGGCCTCACAAAATATGGACCAGAAATCACGGAGTTGTGGGAAAAATCAGAAACGGGTATCGTAATGGACGTTTATAAAAGGAAATAAGGGAAAAATCTAAACTCAGAACTCCTCAAACTCCACCCATTTCTCACAACTCCTCAAACTCGGAAAAATCTAAACCTATCTCCTCATACTTAGAAAAATCTAAACCCATCTCCTCAAACTCAGAAATAAAATGGCCTATTCATTCCCATTTTCTCTCTATCTAAACCTAGCTCCACCAACACAGACATGGGGGCAAGGGGATGTACCAGGGTGGATGCTCTACTTTGCTTCCTCATGAGGACTAGTGATCGTAAACGACTCATTACTCCTTGACAACGATGTTGTTATTGAAGTTGCAAGGAGTTTTGTGACTCCCAGGGATGTGCGCGTGCTGGGAACAAGGGATGATAACTAGCTAGTGAGTGATGCCATGACACGGAGTGTGTAAATTGCGGCGTCAGTTGCAAGTGTGGGTCATCGCCTCATTGTGAAATCTCATGAGGTGAAAGTGCTAAGAAGTTAATTGGTGGCAGAACGTAATATGGTTGCAGAATGTTAGAGTACTATAAGGAGATTGAAAAGGGAGAGGGCAAAGACTTTGGAGGAGATGCGACACTAGCTTGAAATATTGCAGGAAGAGATCAAAAGCTATCAAAGATGATAGATGTTTACTCTAAGGACATGCAAGAGCAGTTGGAGACCTTAGATTGTGAATAGCAAGCTTTGCTATCAACAATAAACGGCATAGATCCAAATGACTTGATAACAAACATAAGCATTTAGCCAAGCAACTAAGTCATTATTAACAAGATCCATAAAAACACAGGAAATAAAAAATACTTACAGAGAAGAAGTCTGTCTTCCTTTAGATCTGGGGTAATACAAATATAAATGAAGAAATTTATAAGAAAATTGTAAACGAATACCTACAAATCATGCCCAAATCGCACCTAAAAGATTGAACTGGAAAAAGTTAAAAATAATACATGGAACCTCCATATCTGGGCTTTTATTAGAACTATTTAGAATTCTTGATTGACAAAGTAAAAGGACTAAGAGACTTAGAGAAAGTACTCAATATCTAACATAAATAATTTCTGTGTGTAAATCAATTCTATCCCAAAATCAATTTTATCCCAAAATCAATTCTATGATCCTAGATATTACCATAAATTACAACACCACCAAAATTAAATCAAACAAAAACAGATTCAAATCAGAGAAATTACCTAGAGCAAGCCAATAGTTTCCTATGCTCCCAAAATCATTTATGTCCATTTAGATAAATCACAAGAGTCATATTAGATAAATATAATTAACAAAAAAATTGTCAAATCCCTAAATTTTTAGGGCTCACACATATACCTCAAACTGAGAGAGAGTAAGAGAGACTCAGAGAGAGCAGGTGAAAGAGAAAGAGTGACAGTGAGATCGGGTGAGAAAAATCTGGAAAGAGAAAGAGAGAGAGCGGGTGAGACAGAGAGAGTGACTGAGAGAGATTGAGTGATGAATCTGGATGAGTTTCACAGGCAGAGGCAGAGGTGAGAGGTAGAGAGGGAGTGAGAGAGAAGAGAAAGGAGGAGGCCGAATGAAAAAATGGAATGAAGTTAAAACATTTAGGGTTTCGTTCAATCTAGTGTAGCCAAGAGTAGCGAAACCGGCTAAAAATCCACCAATCATAACTTGACACATGTACTTATTATTTTAATAATATAATTTAAATATGCGGTCAGGTTTGATTTTTGGCGATTTTTGGACAACTAAAACCGGTCCAACCCAGTTCAAGGGCGGTTCGGGAGGTTTTTTTTACCGGTTCTTCAATTTTACAGCTTAAAAACCAAACCAAACCACCTTTGGCGGTCCGGTTCGGTCGGGTTTTCGGTAATAATGTGCAGCCCTATATAAATTAGTCGAGAGGTTAAATTGGCTGTTTTTTTAGTTTGGGGGGTTAAGTTTGATTGGATCCTAATTCAGGGAGTGTATGGCAATTTCCTCGAATTAAAAACTAAATAAACCATAAAATATTGTACAATTCCACTAGGACAAGCACCATTTTTTCTCAATTTCGAAACTAAAGAAGAACCCATCAAGTTGCATCAACCACAAAAAAGTATCCAATTGCGAATCATGTATCCACTGAGAAGCTGTCTGAACAACTCAAGGTCTTTGTGCATCAGTTGTCTGCTATTGATATCCCAACCAAGGTTGCTGAAGCATGTAAAGATCATAAGTGGGTTCAAGCTATAAAGGAAGAGATGAAAGCTCTTGAGAAGAATCAGACTTGGACATTAGAAACTTTAGCACGAGGAAAAAAGACTGTCGAATGTAGATGAGTGTTTACCATAAAACACAATGCTCTCGAGCGATACAAGACAAGATTTGTGGTGAAATGGTACACACAAACTTATACTGTAGATTATGAAGAAACTTTTGCATCAGTTGAAAAATTGAACACGATCTGTAACGACCCGGTCCAAAATAAATGTTTAATTATTAATTCATTTAGATAGAAGACCAATTTACCCCTAGAATATTTTATTATGTTTAAAGCTGACTTTTTGACTAGGAGGAATTTGAGAATTTCGATTGTACCGTTGTGTAGAGCGCGGCGAGATGAGTCTGTAGACACGAAGTGGGCTCGAATCAGAGTTGTAACGAAAAATATATGATCAAATACCCTCAGCAGGACAATCGTAAATATTGCGAAAAGGGTTTGATAAAATCTGATTTTGTCTCTCTCTCCCTCTCTCTCCTCCGCGTAGTCTCTTTTTCTCCTCTCTCGCGCGACAGCAGTGTAGCCGGCCACGTTTTGGCCGGTTGTTCTCTCATCCGGCCACCAAAGTCGATAGGGCCGGGACCAAAATGACCGGGCCACTGTCCTAGTCTCTATTATGTAGATGACTTCAGTCCCGACATAGCTAACAATGTGACACATCCCTCTGATAGTAAATAAAAGAAAATCTGGTTGTGGCACCGTCGATTGGGACATCCGACTTTTAGTTATCTGAAACATCTTATACTAGATTTATTCTCAGGTTTCAAGGACTCCAACTTCAAATGTGATACTTATATTTTGGCCAAAAGTTATCGTGTGCCCTATCTGTTGAGTACCAACAAGTGTACTACTCTGTTTACATTAATTCACTTTGATATCTGGAGACCTTCACCTATCACTGCTTTTTCTGGCGTTTGGTGGTTTGTTACATTTGTAAATGATTGTACACAGATGACATGGTTTTATTTGCTGAAGAATAAAAACGAAATGGTTTCTTGTTTTCATTTTTTCCACAAAAATATGAAAACTTAGTTCAATGCTCAAATACAGACTCTTTGCTTAGACAATGGTGGAGAATTGATTAATCATGACTTTCAGGCTTACTTCCAACAACGTGGAATTATCTATGAGACGTCTTGTCCTCAGACACCACAACAAAATGGTGTTGCTAAATGAAAGAATCGACATCTTCTTGAAACAGTCTGAGCACTTCTGATTGGCATTCATTTTCCTTGTCATCACTAGGATGATGCTATTGTCACAACAATTTACATGATCAACCACATGTCTTCTGGTGTATTGAACTTTAAAACTCCCTTACAAGTGCTTGCACAACACGGGCCCCTACTCTCTATTTTGGTACTCACATCCCGAATATTTGAATGTGTGGCCTTCATTCATCTCCACAAAAATAAACGTAGAAACTTGATCCATGTGTGCTTCATTGTGTTTTCTTTGGTTATGTCACTAATCAGAAAAGCTATCGCTGTTATCACCCTTCTACTCGGCATACCTATGTCACTTTGGATGTGACTTTTCTAGAATCCGAGATATTATTTCATGACCTAACATCCAATTCTACGCTTCATAGGGAGATACGAAGTAAAAATCATAATTGGAGCAACTTGGAAAACGAAGAAATTCGCCTCTGTACAGAAGCGATCGGTCATCTTGCCTCTGATGATTGATGGCCCCGAGCTCTAGAGCATGAAATTGCTCTCCACCAAGAAATGATCGATTGTCCAAACCTGATGATAGATCGTTTAGCCTATGGAGCACGAGATTGTTCTCTACCGAAGAGAGATTAATTGCCCATTCACAGCGATGGATCGCCTGACCCGCCTGACCCTTGCGATGATGTTTCTAATCCAAGTCCCACAAATATAGACAATACAGAACAACGAGCTGAAGACCCCATATCTAACTCAACAGTACTAACAGACCAATCTTCTGAGAATATCCTTGAGGTAACTACTACTACTACTACACTTGTAATATATTAGATACCAATTACCTTTCATGCAAAATCTTGGGGAGCCTCTAAATCGTTATTCACCTAATATTGGCAAGACATCAAAGTATCCAATTGTGAATCATGTATCCACTAAGAAGCTGTCTGAACCTCTCAAGGCATTTGTGCATCAGTTGTCTGCTATTTATATCCCAACAAAGGTTGTTGAAGCATTGAAAGATCCTAAGTGGGTTCAAGCTATAAAGGAAGAGATGAAAGATTTTGAGAAGAATCATACTTGGACACTGAAAAGTTTTCCGCAAGGAAAAATGATTGTCAGATATAGATGGGTATTTATCATAAAACACAACGCTAATGGATTTATCAAGCGATACAAGGCAAGACTTGTGGTGAAAGGGTACACATAGACTTATGGTGTAGATTATGAAGAAACCTTTGCACTAGTTGCAAAATTGAACACAGTCAGAGTCTTGTTATCCCTCACAGCTAATTTGGACTGGCCACTACACCAGTTTGACGTAAAGAATGCTTTCCTACATGGAGAACTCATGGAGAAGGTGTATATGGACATTCCTCCTAGAAATAATACTACTCAAACTAGAACAGTATGCAAATTACAAAAGGCGTTGTATAGACTAAAATAGTCACTACGTGCATGGCGTGGGCGATTCACCATGGCAATGAAGAACAATGGTTTCAGACAGAGTAACTCAAATCATACTCAGTTCTTGAAACATCAGAAAGGGAAGGTAACAACTTTAATAATCTATGTTGATGACATGATTATTACTGGGAATGATAAACATGTAATACCCTGCTACAAGACTATTTGGCTATTGAATTTGAGATGAAGTATCTAGACATACTCAAATATTTCTTGGGGATTGAGGTGGCCCGATCACAACAAGATATATCTCTCTCTCAAAGGAAATATGTCTTGAACTTGTTGACAGACACAAGAATGCTAGATTGCAAACATATAGACACTCTTATTGTTTAGACTCATCATCTTAGAGAATATCCAGATAAAGTTCCAACTGACAGGACTCACCCCAAATTCCGCGGAATCCAGGACGAACCTGTGGTAATTCCAACATCATACATATGTTGGGCCCACTTACTAAAAGAGACGAGACGTTCTGCCGAAATTTCGGCAGAGTCTCCCCTAAAAAATGGACATTTCCAAATTTAATCCACCTGTTCAAACACATTTAATAGCACACCCAGCAGCATGCACAAGATAATATCATGCAATTTATATAATAGGCATTCGGCCTTACAATCAAACTTGTACGGGGAAACAATATAACCGGTGGATTGTTTGACTAGTCCACATGGAAGAATCCTCAATTAACCATGTGGTTGGGGAACGAGCCGTTCAACCGAAGACTGGGCTCACCAGCACGTACAACAGAATCCTCAGTACTCGTACGCCTGTGACAAGTCCTATTCGTGCAGACTAACCCCACTAAAAGTCTACGAACCACCCCGTGAAGGGTGCCCAGATTCCGACATATCCAAGTATCCTAAGAGTTTCAATGTATCCAAATCCATAACTTCCAAATCCTTGGAGGTACATAGGGTAGTGCTCATAACACTCAAACTGACTTAAACCACAACCTAATCCACATTTCATAAACTCTTTCTAACAACCCCATATACCCAACACATATCCAAGAATGAATATTCATTCTCAAAAATAGTACATATCCATTCCAAAATAGTCATAGTCTACAATTATTCAAATCTACTTCATTTACTTTCATAAAATATTGCATTCATCATTTAAATAAATAATAAATCAATAATCAAGAAATCATTATGTATA
The DNA here is from genome assembly GCF_000346735.1 of Prunus mume. The sequence goes on from NW_007362878.1 coordinate 8,494, forward strand.
TTTTTCTCATCCTTGAAAATAATGATTATAGTTTAAAACAAAGTCCACTCACAGATAGTCCCACGTTGCTTGACCCTGAGAGGGTCCCGCCTGCTGCGTACGCTGGGTCAGAGTACCTATTTAAAAATACGAGGGCGATATTAACATAAAACGCTTCGAACGAGAACTTTAAAATAAATTCCTAATTTCCCGAGATTTAAATGTGTGTATGACGAATGAGGAGTTCCTAAGATCCAACTACGTATTCTGGATGATGAAATAGCCTCGAAAGACGCTCAGTCAACCTAGTGGTCAAACTTTGCGAATTTGGTCAACAGGGGCCATGGGCCCAAAATTTCCGATTTCCGATCCGAAAGTTCATATGGGTTCAACAAGGTTTATTATACATGTCTTGTAAGTTTGGTCCGATTTTCAAAGAAGAAAAATCAGATTTTTAAAACTAAACTTTGAAATATTTACGGTTGTACCACTGAGCTTCTGTAGATTATAACTTCTTCGTTATAACTCTGATTTGAGTCCACTACTTGTCTACGAACTCGTATCGACGTGATCTACATCATGGTGCCATTCAATTCCCCAAAGTCCTACCAAATTAAAAAGTGACCCAAATAACCCTACCTTCGAGGGAAAGTTGTAATTTCATAATTAAATAAATCCTAATAATTTAAATGGGTAATTAAAATAAGGTCGGGGTGTCACAACTTACCCCCTTATAAAAATTTCGTCCTCGAAATTTTCGTACCTGTCATTCAAGGAAATATGGGTATTTGGCCCGTATCTATGCCTTGGGTTCCCATTAGCTTCTTCAACGGTTTGACTTCTCCATAATACCTTCACCACCGAGATGGATCTAGAGTGCAGAACTTTCTCCTTTCTATCCAGAATTTGCACTGGTGGCTCTTAATACATCAAGTCTTCTCTCAACTCCATGGGTTGATGTTCCATGATATGAGAAGGATCGAGCATGTACTTCCGTAGCATAGATACCTGAAATACGTCATGAATCCAAGATAGTTTTGGAGGTAAAGTAAGTCTGTAGGCAACGGGTCCGATGCGTTCCGTGATCTCATAAGGTCCAATATAACGAGGGCTTAACTTCCCTTGTTTTCTAGAACCTCATCACACCCTTCCTAGGAGATATCTTCAAGAACACCCAATCCCCAACTGCAAATGCAAGATCTTTGGACCTGTTGTCGGCATAAATCTTCTGTCGGTCTTACGTTATCTTTAACTTTTCTTGGATCATCTTCACCTTCTCGTTTGTTTCTTGGATACTTTCTACTTTCTCCAATTTCCTGTCACCCACCTCATTCCAACATATAGGAGTTTTACACTGCCTCTGATACAGAGCTTCAAACAAAGTCATTCCGATGCTTGAATAATAACTATTACTATAAACAAACTCCACCAAAGGTGAGTAGCCCAACTATCCTTAAGATGTAACACACAGGATCTCAACATGTCTTCCAAGGTCTAGATTGTTCTTTCCGACTGTCCATTGGTTTGTGGGTAAAAAGCAGTACTAAATCGTAACTTAGTGTGAGAGTCCATTTTTCTTAAATGATGATTAAACAAAAATAATTGTTATATATATAGTTTTACATAATAAAAAATTATCTGATTCTATTACATATATCCTATTCTATTATATATATGTGTATAACTTATATATATGTATTATATATATCTTATTCTATTTGTATATTCATTAGTAAAAGGATTCTTGAATGGGTAGTTAGGTGTCAACAAGACATGCTAGTAGCCTTGTCAACTCACCATGAAGAAATTAGAATAGGATTGTAGTCACCACAACGTGTCTTCCTAGCAATTCTTTTCTTATTTATTGTTGACTTGGAGTGCAAGGCCATATTGATATATTACTTGGAAATTAAGTTCTTACATAAATGTTGATATTATCATGTATTGTAGCTACAGTCTTCACCACACTATATATAGACCACTCCATTCCTTTGTTTTTCATTCTCATTTCAGCCAAGTTGCGAAGCATTTGTAAGTTTGCACGAAGAAAAAATTAAAATACAGAGAGAGAGAGAGAGAGAGAGAGAGAGAGAGAGAGAGAGAGAGAGAGAGAGAGAGAGAGAGAGAGAGAGAGAGAGAGAGAGGGGGTGTTGTTTAGTGTGGTGGGAGAGATGTAGAGCAATGCTTTGGAATCGAGGTAAGGATTTCTTGGAGGCTTTTACAGGGATTGATCTAATTAAATTTTGTGAGCTCTATATTATGTGTGATATTATAATGGATGTTCATAATATTACAGTTTGGTTGATGTTCCTTGTATTGGGTGTTTACGTATTCTTAACTATTTGAACAATGTTGACATAATTGTATATACATTGGTGATGTTTTAAATAGTTACATTGTTATGAGATACAAGGGATATGTGAAAGACATAATTATATCATGTCATGGAAATTGGTTGGAGTTGTTGGATTGAGAAAATAATGATGGAAAATAGGGTAATGGAAATAGTCTTTTGTGTAGTTAAGTCTAACTCTTGGCAAGTACCAGGTCTTAGGGATCCCACAGTGCACATTATTATTAATAATGTGATATTTTGGTTGTGTGTTTGCATGTCACTTAATTTAGTTATATCAATCTACTGTGGTAAGGTCTCATGTCCCTACTGAGCTGTGGTTGCTCCCCCCTCACCCTGTTTAATTTTGCAGATAAATTTGTGGCAAGAAAAGGACTAAACCAGTTGAGGCTGAATTAGATGAGAGTGATAGAGCTTTATTTATTGTAAAGTTGTAAGATTTTGGATCTATTTTTATAAGAGAAGTTTATTTCGAAACCAATGTTTCGGCTTTTTTTATATTTTATTTAACTTTTTATCTTCTCACGCACTGGATGCGGGGTTTTCCTCGACCCCCGGGTCCGAGGCGTGATAGAATGGTTTCAGAGCTTTAGGGATTAGATACCCTTGGGAACTATGATATAGTATTACTACAAAATAAGTTTGAACTGGTGAAGTGAGTTAGTGACATAATTTTTTAGGAGCATATTTATTTTTATGATTAAGTGTAGTTTTCGTAATAATTGTTTCGTATTGTTATATATATATATATATATAGGTATCTGGTAGAAATATTTGGTAAAGGTTCAATCGTTATGATAGCTAGAGTAGATGGGCAACATGACAATGATAAGAATACTAGTCATTCAAGATATGGCCTCTGCAATACGAATCAACATAACCAAGAACCCCATTAGGAAACTCAAGATGCTCAAACAATGAGTGTTAAAGGAGAAGGATGAATGAACAAAGAGTTCTAGGAAATCTGAAAGTGACCATTGCTTCTACCTATTTGGGAGGAGCAAGGAGACTAGAATAGCTCACTCAAGGACAAGTGTATGCTATTGGACAAGTGGCAAAACAAAGGTACATTTCTAGTTTCCAACTCGTGGGCTAGGATATTGTTTGACCCTGGTGCTACAAATTCATTCCTATCCATTTTGTTTGCATCTATTCTTGGATTAGAATATGAATTTATGAAAACTTCATTAATGGTTGGATCTCATTTGGTATAAATGTGTCGAAGTTAATGAGGTGTGTAGATCCTGTATAATAAAGATAGCATATCATAAACTTGTTGTTGACTTGATGATATTGGAATTAATGGAGCATGATGTAATATTAGGGATGGACTTGCTTACCCAATTTAAAGCTATTCTTGATTGTGGTAGAAAGATGGTGATTATGACTCTTAGCGAAGGGAAAACAGTAGTTTATGTGGAAGTAGGAATACTCGCATCAATCTTGGATAATAGAAATTGTAATTATTTGAGATTGATTGCTCACATATTCACTGAGGAATACCAAGCTTGAGCTTATCCCAATAGTGAAACAT
>NW_007362880.1:0-12302 GCF_000346735.1 Prunus mume
ACATATATACATGTACATACACATATATGTCATATATATATTATATGTATGTATATATACATATATATAGATAGTTTTGAAAAAAATAAAAAATATATAGTCCTAGTCCAAGCATATAGCAAACACAGGATAAGTGTTATCCAACTTAGACCAAGCCAAGCGAAGTCAAGACAGTCCCTAAGCACAGTCCATGCTAAAACGAGTATAACAAACGAGCGCTAAGAGTCGTGTAGAATTGAAGGAATGTCATCATTTATTTTATTTTTATATTTGGAGGTATGCAAAGTTAAAACAAAAATGATCGTATAATAAAATGAGAGATCCATGCATAATTCTTTTTTGGTAAAGCCTAATCCAGATAGAGCTACCGAGAGACATAAGTCCCAACCAAAGCCTAGCACAAAAGCACCATAGTCGTTAGTGCCTTCAGGCAGGGGTGGATCCACATAAGGGCAAGAGGGGTCCATTGACCCATGCAAGCTTGAAATTCACCATTGGAGGCGAAGATGTTGACCCTTGCAAATTGCCCCTAAACTGCTTGATGAAATGCTCCAGAGGGCACAGCAAACAAGCACAGCAGGCAGATTACCTTACTTTCATTTATTTTTATATTACTCAATTTACTTAAGTTTACAATATAAATAAGGAAGTGCCCCCAATTTGGATTCAAAAAAAAAATACTAGAAAATCAAATTCCCACCAAATCAAAATATGAAAAATCGGTTTTAGTGCAAAATACGATTTAGGCTAAAAATGATGGCTCATTAAGTCAATATATACTTCATAATAAAATCCCATAAAATCAAGTTTTCTTATTTTATGTGTAAGGAATAAAAGCCGCCAAAAATTATCTTGAAAAAATGATTATTTTGAAAAATCATTTTTCATACTTGGCCAATATTTTTACTTAAAACAATTTTTCATGTATGATATGAATGCATGAATGAACCTAAAGTCAATCTAAGTAAAAAGCCTTAAGTGTTCAATCCACAAAGAGTTTTACAATAATAATCGAACTCTTACGTATTGAAGAAATATTTGATTGAATAAGCTCCCCCTAAGACAGTACTCATAAGGGTCCAAAGTTTGAGAGCTAGAACCCAAAAGAAATGCAGATAAAGCTCCAAATCAAAACTACGACAGACCTAAAAAATGACGTAAAAGCCCTAAAATGATAAGGATTGCGCTAAGATATGCTAGTTCTTATGTCGAATAAGATGAGACGCCTTGGAAGGTGAAGAGGATTGCACTAATTTTTTGGTTTATTATCACATTCTTGGAGATATTTCTGGTGTATTGCAATGTGTGCCTATTTTTTGAAGTTGATGCAGTTATCTTTGATAATGAACATGAGTATTTTGTATGGTTTTATCTATTAACTATGAATTATAGTATTATCGTTTTATTTCAATGGGCCTATTTTGTATATATTTTATTTATTTATAACCTTTTACACTTTGACCCCCGAAATGAAATTTTTTGAATCCGCCACTGCCTCCAGAAATACAGGAGCGGCACACCACTTAGCCAAAGTTGAGAAGGAGAACCTGCCACCACATAAAAACACACTACAAGAAGGCCAATATACCCACAGATCTGCCACAAAAACCAATAAATCTTCACCAAACAGAAAAAACAAAAGCATAAAAACATCCGCACGATAAACAACAACTCCACCAAAATGGGGCCCGCCAATGCACCAAAATGAACACAAAATCTACCAACATGGAAGGGTCGACAGAGTGGAATCTAACGTTGAAATCAAGAACCCAAAATATGCCCCGACAACATATAACTAATTTACTATTAAGATGAAAACATGTTGAACTAGGGACAATTGAGTCAACATTAGTTTGTGATTAAGCTAGCAATTTTCTCTTAGTTCTTAATATAATGGTATTTCTTTTCCCAATAATATAAGAGGTCATAAATTCAAATCCTCCCGGGAAAAAAAAATAATAATAATTGAAGAATTTTTTCACATTGTTTTGAAGGATATGAAGATTTTTCGAAGGAAAACAAACAATTTTAAGGCCAGTCTTTACCACCACATCAGTTCCTTGAATCTCCCATGATTACTGGTTCCCCACCAATAATCAACCACACACTACGGCCACTCAGCCAGTAGAACTGCAGAAAGCCACTACCGCCAGTAGCACCACCAACAATACATGCTACCACCAAAAGCGTTGTCATCGTTTGTATGATTTTATAAAAGTCCATAAAAGTCTGAATTGAATACACCCGTACTTTTATAAAGATCCTGATTAAATACCCCTGAATCCTAAGAAAGGTAGGCTATACTGAAAATGCTCTCACAAATTCATTCCATAAATCACATTCTCTGGGTAATTCCTTCTGCCTGCAGGCTAATTCAATTGAAATTTCAATAGCATAACCTCTAGTAGACCTCAAGATGACACTTGGGGTGAAAATTTAACTTGCCTACATGAATGAGCAAACTAGGAAACTGTTCTCTAACTGCAGGATTTGATTTCATTCAAAGATGAGGCCTCCCATGAATAAACAGACGAGGCAAAAAAAATTGACCTAGCATATACATGCAGGGCATAAAAGATTAAAACTGCCACAGCTTCTTATATATAAAATTATGGCTTTGTCAAACTGCCGCAGATGATACAAATTGCACCTTAGTAAAGCAACTCATATGCACAAGTGTAACGAATAAAATGCAGAATGGACTTACAAGATACATTAATCAGGATATGGTCATTAAACAAAAAATATATATAGTTAAAAAATTAAGTTGAAAATAATTCCCCCCCCTTTCTTTTCTCACTTCTACCATGCCAAGGTCACCTTGGACCAGATAATTCAACTGCATGCAAATTTTCTGTTGAGTCAACAATCCAATCGGAATTTGGGTGAGGAGCTAACTCCACTTCCTGGCGGAGTACTTCGACCTTTTGCCACTCATCCCATCGCTCTGCTAAGCCATCACCTTCAAGCATTCTCACCACTTCTGACATCTTAGGCCGGTCCATTGGAGAACCTTGTGTGCAGAGCAGTGCAACTTGAATTAGCTGCTCTACCTCAGCTTCTACATAATTGTTCTGGAGATCAGGATCAACCAGCATTTCTAGCTTTTTCTCTTTGAGTAGTCCTTTAACCTGGAAAAGCACTCAGCTGTATGAGATCTTGTAGACATTACACATCTCAGTTTCCTAACAATCCAGAGAAACCCCAGGCACTAGATTATTGATAATTGCTCCCTTAAATCTAAAGACAGGAGTTAAACAAGGCAAGTATCTACATAGGGGAAAAACAACCAAATATCACAGCAGCAACCAAATATCAGAGATTCTCTATACAAGATGTCCCATCTTTAAGATAAGATGTGCTGAGAAAACCTCACTTGTACTCTATTTTATTCAACTTTGATCCCATTTATTGACGTCATGTATGTTTACACACACACACACACACATATAAAAAATATGAGGAAAACAATCCAAACTGCAGTTCTCAAGAGTTTCTTGACTTCATCCAAATATATAATGAGGACAAGACGAATAAACAATTTTTTTGCCCTAGCAAAGCTTCAGGTCCAGGAACGTAAAATATATATACATGTAAAAAGGTGATTTCGAGGGAGGGGGGAAGAGGAACCTACCCAGTAAGTAAAAAAAAATCCGAACAGAATCTTCACCTAGTAATTCACATTTGTGTTGTCTCAACATCTATATTTTGTTGGTATACAGAAGCAAAGTTGATGAGCATTCCTACCCTACCTCAGAAGGTTGATACTCTCAATAACCCTGACCTTCATTCTAAGGTTGGATATCAAAATAAAGAAAGAGCTATTGGTTTCTAGGGATTACTTCAGGGATACAACATTGAGAGTAAAAAGGTACAATGCGACTTCATAGCTAGAGTCCAAGAGATTGTTCACTGGTGGCATTAACTAATAAAAAATAATGATAGAAGTAAAACAAATCCACGAACATGAATAATAATGGAACAGATGCATACCCAATCAAGCAACATCACATCATCATCATTGGCAAGCCGAGCAAGATCAAAAGCCCTCTGACCAGTAATAAGCTCCAGAAGCATGATGCCGTAACCGAAAACATCAGTTTTCTCAGAAGACTTCCCAGTAGACAGGTACTCTGGAGCTATATGTCCAATTGTGCCACGTACGGCAGTAGTGACATGGGTGTCTTTGTAGTCCATAAGTTTAGCCAACCCAAAGTCTCCAACCACAGCCTCAAACTCCTCATCCAGCAAAATGTTTGCAGCTTTCACATCACGGTGGATAATCTTCGGGTCACAATGATCGTGCAAATAAGAAAGACCCCTTGCAGATCCCAATGCAATTCGCTTCCGAGTTGGCCAATCAAGAGGTGGTTGGGATGGTGGGCGTTCTAGAAAAAAGCATAAATTCAGGCATGAATAAAGGACTGGACACAGAAAATTCATTCCTTTTGTAAATTTGCGAAGTTGAACATATCATGGAAGAAATGTACACTAAGGAAGCTATAAGGAAATAGCAAACAGGGTTAGACCTTGAAAGCACAAATTGAATGAGATAAAGTAAGCTTCTGAAGCAATAAAGTATTCATCCTAAAAGTGTATCAAAATGTGTTGAAGCTCTACCTCTTAAACATGAGGCAACACTGCCATTAGCCATATAAGGATAAACAAGTAAACGCTCAGTTGGTGTCATACAGAACCCACGTAACCGAAGAAGATTTCGATGCACGGCCATGCTGATCATCTCTACTTCTGTTTGAAACTGCAACTCCCCACCAGGGGTGCGCTCTTCTTTCAGTCTTTTCACAGCGACCAGTGAACCATCTGCTAGTCGCCCTTTATAGACCTTACCAAACCCACCTCTCCCCAGAATGTTTTTGTTGCTAAAACTATCTGTTGCAACTTGTAATTCTCGCAAAGAAAACCTCTTAAGCTGCCCAAGATGTACTTCAGGATCCTCCTCAGCTGCAAAGAGATGTAGATAATATTTTAAACAAACAATTACGCTGAAACTGACCCATATTTGAGTTGAATTACTAACCAGGTACATCAAAGAAAAATTCTTGCGGCTTTCTCCGTCGCCACCATGCAAATGCAATTGCAGGGGCAGCAAATAGTAAAGCAGCACCAGCAGCAACTCCACCAGCGATAGCCCCAGTGGCACTATTCCCTCCTGTATTGTGAAGAAAATAAAGATTAGATACCACATACTCAAAGTTTTAAAGCCAATAAAAAGTATACTTGCCAACACTTCCAACTTTCTTTTTCTTTTTCTGATAAGAAACATAATTTCATTATAGCTAAATACAACTACAAAGACTGCAAAACAAAGCTAGGCAATAAAGATACATGGCAGCAGACCTTCAAAAAACTAGTATACAGCAGAATTCCAAAAATACAATAAAGGTTGAAAAGAACTATCCTAAATTCTGAAGATACTGACGCCCAAAGAGAACCCCAAAAACGAACTCTATCACATAGAAGATCCACCAGCTCATCCCTTTCTCCCAAAAAATTTCTTCCATTCCTCTCCATCCATACCACCCAAAAGATTGCCATGACAGCACATCTCCCAAACACCATGCCCATCAAAAACTTGGAAGTGCACCAAAAAAACCTTGCCAACACTTCATCAAATTTAAGTTTCATAAGGATAATGCAGTTCATCATACTCTAGAAGAGTGAAACTACGAACTAAAATGAAGAAACCTGCCTACCAAATTTAACATATATTTATCTTTGCAGATAAAGGATGCAATAAAGCTCACTGTAGTTCACTATTGAGTTGTAACCAGGGAAAAATATCGAGAGAAAAAAAAAAGGTACAGCAAAAGAAAAATAAAAGACTGTCTGTATTGGCTGAGTAATCAATAAAAGTACAACTACTACATAAATAACACTTCCCAAAGACAATAGAGAAGCTATGAACTTAAGTATCATAACCAAGATGTGAAACCATAGGAGTCCAGGACCATGGAGGAAGATGTGCTAGATATAACCATCACCTAAAACCCTGGAGGTTTAATAGAAATAAGAAGATCAATCACCTGGTGTTGAAATTGGGGGTGGTGGGACAAAAGGTGGGGGAGGCGAAAATGGAGGAGATCCTGGGCAGGGGCGACCAGTTACTGGGCCACATAGATTCAAGTTGTTAGCAAAACTGCAAATGACAGAGAACACTTCAGCATATCATCAACATGAGAGTCAGAAAATGCAAGAGAATTTCGACATTAACAAGAAACCTTATGGGAGTGAATAAAGAGAAGGAGCCATTGTCCGGAACTTCTCCAGAGAGCTGATTATTTGACAGATCCCTACATTTAGAAATACAACGTCAGAGCATATAATTCTTGCAATGAACAAATACTACACATGAGACATGAGCGTGAGAGAGAGAGAGAGAGAGAGGGAGATATTGAAATAAAAAATTTGCACTCACAGTACTTGAAGTGAGGAGATATTAGTCAATGACATAGGGATCGGACCCACCAAGCTGTTGTTGTTAAGTCGGCTATCCTTACAGAAAAGTTTTCAAGAAAATAGATGTTAACATCGACAATCAATCAAATAATATTACTCATTTGAATTATTAGAAAACAACAATATTATGGACTATATATGCTTAGTCTGTTAGAAAAGCACGAGCAAAATGTTTTATACATATTTCTTCTTTGGAATGAAATGTTTGACACGTGTGTAATATAATTACAATGATATTATAAAGCCACTTGATTTTATATGTGTGTCATGTTGACAACACAAAAATACTGAACTTAGTCTCCTTTGGGTCATCAATATTGCTGTGGTTTTGGAAGTTCAAGGAGGGCAGCCTATATTTTATTGATTTTACTTTTATATCAAATATATGTACAGACTTCTACAATTGCAGAGTTTCTTTTCAAATATCTACCAATGAAGTGAATGGAACTTTTACTTTATGAATATAATATGTAGCTTTTCAAATCCTTTACAATCTTAAACATGAAGCAGCAAATTTCTTATATGTTTGTTACATACTTGAATAGTCAAAGTACTATGACATATAGTCTTTTCCTTTCTTCCATTTCCCAAAATCAAAAAATATGGTAAGGTTATAAAATAAATTTGTGTTTTTTTATGCAAATAAATACTTCTTTCAATCTTGTTTTCTTTCCTCTTAGTCTCAGTAGTTCATGAATATATGCTCTCTTTGTTAGGCCCTCATGTTTTAGAAAACTAGCCAAATATCACAGGGCATGCGTGTCAAGAATGTGGACATTAAAGAAACAAGGTAAAAGACAAGTATACCCACAGGAATCGCAGTTTTGACAGCTTGCCCAAGGTGTCTGGTATTTGACCCGCAAAACTATTCAAATAAAGATCCAAGCTCACCAAGCTGGTTAGGTTCCCCAGTTCACTAGGAATTGGTCCACTTATGTTATTACTGTAGAGTTCCCTGTCATTTAAGGGGGAAAAAAAATTTAATAGATAGCTCTGGAAAAGTTTGCAATAATATCAGATGACTCGGGGAAAATCATAAGACACTGGTAGATCTCATTTTAAGAATACAAATCAGCATGGACATATTTAACATCAAAACTTTAAGTTACCACACTTTTTGGGAAAATCTAGTTTATGACCTGAAAGCAGTATGTCTAAGTAAAGATAACAGTGTAGATAATATTCATAAGTGAATTCCTGATAATTTGATATGCACCAAACACTTTATTCGGGATTTGGGCGTGCAAAAGGTGTCATTACATTATGTTTTTCCAAATGAATATCTCAGCAAATGGCCAAAAGATGAACATGCCAGATGAAACATATGGTTCCAAAATGAATGCCACTGTTGGGCATAAATAAAAGTGTGCAAAACTTTTCCATTGTAACAATTTAACAATTTTTTTCATTCAGCTTCTGATAGACTATTCGGGTTCTGGACCAGAAGCAACCAAAAAAGCCAGTTAACATATTTCAGGAACACTGAACGAAAGTCAGATGACATTTTGAGAACATTCCCACAAATACATATGATACACTTAAAAATTGTGAACTGAAAAAAACTGGACTAATTCAAAGGAAAAATCTCTACAATGAGCCACATCTCATTGTTCACAAATGGTGTTCTACCAGACCTGTGGCTACATATAACTTCCAAAGCTTGACATACAACACCATAAACAGAGAAGCTTCTTACAGAAGATTGCTACAAAAAGTAGTCTCTCAACAAAATTCCAATTAATAAGTAGATTACGTTTAGGGTTGATCTATACTGATTCCAACTTGATTAAAGAAGGTTATATATATTTTTATCTATTCATGCAATCTAAACCCTAAACCCTAAAGTAGGCCCCAACCCACCACCTACCTCATAGACAAAAGGGTCTGCTACCTGCCACTAATACTTCTTGTATTTCATAACCTTAAGTCCTTTCCTTCAACTAGATACCAGTATTTCTAAGTTCCAACAAAACCGGCAAAATAGATACACAGTGTAGACTAAGTTCTTTAAACCTATCTAAGTGCTTTAGTTACATTATACGAACTAATTGTTTCTTCCAGGAATTTAATGTATCTGCCATCATGTTCCTCATACTATCCTACCTCAAATGTTGTTTTCTAACATACCTGAAAACCACAACTTTAATGTTCATAGTATTTGTGTTTCAGTTAAGTATCCCACACCAACCTGATAGTACTCGCGTGAGCCATAGCCTAGGCAATGCCTTGGTACTAAGCTGCTAAATATATTTCTTTCATATGCATAACAATCAAATGACTATGCATGAAAAAAAAAAAGGAAAAAAAAAGCAACCAGAGTAACTCCATTAGGACTAACAACACTTAGAAAAGAATGATAGCCAACAGCACAGAATCGAAGCACAAAGTAACTTACAAATATTGTAAATTCTTAAGAAGGCCGAGCTGTGGAACAAGTTGACCCGACAAGAGTGCATTTCCGAGATCACTGGAATTAAACACAAAACAAAGCATTGTCAATTGAATTCTTCCCGAGAGGAGTAACACAAGAGCATATTCTTTGTAGATGTCAGAGAGACAACATACACTCTTATGACACTATTTTCATTGTTGCATGTGACATGAAACCATGTACAAGGGTTGACAAGGGTAGGATCCCAACTTTGCAGGACATTGTTAGGGTCCTCCAAGTTGGTCCTTAGACTATGCAAAGCATCACCTGTTTGAAAAAAAAAAAAATGAAAAAAGGTAAAGCAATTAGTTGCTTGCTATATAAACGATTAACACACTTGACATAGCATATCAGACAACGATGTTTGAAGTTTGCAAAGCACGCTTCTCTAGAATTTCCAGAAACAGATACAAAACCATTATGCAGGAAGGCCAGATTGCATAAGAACTTAAATCAGCACATATGATGCTTAAAAACCATTGTGCTTTTGCGTTTGTGGAATTTGGCAGACTTGATTTACAAAGAAAATAAAATAAAGCCCATTAATCTCGTGCTTCCACAATTGTTCACAAGCAAAAACAAATGGTGGATGTCAGGCTTTCAATCATAAAGTTATGTGGGTTCAACATGACTATAGTAGAGATGATTTTAAAATAAGAAGGCCAATAGAAAGAAACTATTACAATCAAAGTCTTATTGACTCATAACTTTTGACAAATAAATAGAGGTCTATCCAACCAACACACATCATAAAGTCATATTCAGAGAACCAAATAATGGCACTTAATATTAAGTACCGGTTGAGTTATAGCAACCAAAACACCAATAGAAGCCATAAAATTGTACAATTCATCACGGCTTTGTCACACCAAAGTTCAGCTTCCATTTCATTAAATTTAATAGCTTTGTAAACAAATCAAAAGCATAAAAAAACTCCAATATTCAAGATTCATAAATGTCTTTCAATACTCAGTACAAGGTAAGTAGGTTTAAATGAGGATACCAAATTCCATTAACCCATAAATCTTGCCAACAGAACTTAACAGAACCCCATGTCCAGAAATTCATGAAACCAGTAAACAAAAATATAATTTTCAAAAAAGACAAAAAAGAAAGCGAAGGGAAAAGGAAAAGAGAATGAAGAAACAAAAATCAACCGAAGTGAGCTAGCTCAAGAAAGCAAACAACTACATACCTTCCATATTAGCAAGCACCATTGTCATCCATAGTGGATGAGCCACTAAGATCAACCAGAGACAAAGTGAATTCCCTACCTTGCTCTCCATCTCACTTGCTTTTTCAAGTCTCAGATCCAAATGGTATCTTACACCCAAACACACCATCACAGAAAACCCACAACCACCCCCCAAAACCCAACTCAGATTACCAAAATCCCAGCTCAGAAATCTCACCCTAACAAACCCACCATTACCCACTTCCCAAAATCCAAAATTTCACCCACTCAACCAAAACCAAAATCAAAAATTGTTTTTTTTTATAAATAAGAAAGCCTGATCTCACCAGCTAAAAGAACACATTTAAAAAAAACACCTACAAATTTTCAACCATTTTATTCTCTTTCTCTGCTCCCCTTTTCGCCAAACTTACCCTTTTGCTCACCCTCACTTTCTCTCTCTGTGTCTGAGCACTTGCGTGGGATCCTTAATAGTTATATCTCTTGCAGGTCCTTCTGTGGTACATCGGCTGTACCGGTACAGCCAATCACGTGGGCATTTTTTAAAAACAAGTGAAACTGGTTGTTTGAGTTAACCGGTTAAAATAAGGGAAAAAAAAAAAATCACCCCTTCAAAACCTAGGACGCCTCGCATGCACTGGGGCTGCTTCATCTCTTCTCTGCGATCTCTCTCTTCGGAAATCCAAGCTTCATCTATGTCCCCAGATTGGAATCTGGGCGTCTCATCTCTGCCCAGGCCGAGATGCAACAGCCAGAGGAGAGGAGATAGAGAGACAGCGGTGCTTCGAAGGCAAAAAGGTGTCAGTTCAGAAGACTAGGCCGAAGCTGACCTCGCCCACGTCCTCCGCCACTTCACTCGCGCTTTCAAGTACCGTGGCCTCGGAAACGAGGTCTCATATTCAATTCCACTCTTGTTTCCTTTCTTTTGTGGAAAAAATTATTTTTATTTTTATTTTCTCCTGGATTTTAGTTTTCTGTACACTTTTGTATTGTGTGTATGCACATTGGATTTATTATGCTCTACGCCTCTTTGTGCAAAAAGCAGTGGCTATCTTGATTTTAACATACCAAAGATAAAAGTATAAATTGGCTTTCAACGATAAAACAAATAGTATGAGGAAAATAAGACAGTCAAACGAATTGCATGCGAACCATATTCTTTCTCATTGGTTTTGATCACTTTTGACCATGTTTATCCCAAAAGGATTGCTTTAGAAATAATTAAGCAGGATAAAACTTTAGCTCATAGTCCACTCACATAGGCTTTTGTTTGGTAGGTAAGATAAGTAGAAGGATTGGATTAGCTTAATTCAATACTAAGTTTGGTGCTAAAAGAATGGATGCGGATAGGATAAAAGGTAATCCCACTGTAATCTCGTTATGTGCATTTTTGTAGGATGACTTATCATACTAGAAAGTGGGATACATAATCCACTCCTCCAACCCCTTGACTTTGGACTCAATACCGAGAGCTGCAACACAAACCCGGGGCACTAGTGCTAATGAAAGATGCTTATCATTTTCAATCCAATGTAATCTATTGCAATCTAATCCTTCATCTTAATCCAATCCAATCCTGGTCACCAAAAATGATGAGTTTATGTTGAATGATATCGGCTTAAAAAATAGTTTTGATAGGAATGTAAAGAGATAAGGATGGGAAGAAAAGATGAAAATAGTTTGGGTTGGAGTATGACTTTTAATAGAGAGAATGAATGAGTATGCTATCAATTACCTCTTAATTAATTTAATTTTTGATATTAGGCCCCATTTGGTGGCCGAGTTGGACTGTGCTAGCTTAGGTTGTACTGGACTTTAATAAGTCGTTTGCACATTTAAGTTGGGCAGACTACACTAGACTTAAGTCCAGTTCGTTGTTTGGTACAAGTGGGGGCTAGAATGCATCGGACTTCAAAATTATTTTATATTAAAATTAATTTTAATGTTTATTAGATTTTTTTAAATATCATAAATAACTAATTTTAAAAAAACATCCACACAAAATTAAAAATAAGATACATCCATAAAAAAAATAGTCCAAAACTTCACAAAACTAATAATAAACACATAATTCAAATGATCACCAAATACTTATGTTGATGTTGAAAAATAAGGAAATAGGTGAAGAACCAATAACGTATTTGTGGAATTTGGTAAGATGTTGAAAAATAAGGACATAGGTGAAGAACCAAAAATGTA
>NW_007362882.1:0-12257 GCF_000346735.1 Prunus mume
AAAGAGGAAGAAAAATCATGGTGCCTAAACAACGTATAGTTCTTGATAGACATTGACAGTTTTTGCAATGTGAGCCTCGTCTTCTGAATGCATAGCTTTGTTGTGAATCACAGTGAAGATCTGAATTGGACTGTAAGTTTGACATTTATAAGAAAAGTGGAGGATGTTCTTGATAGACATTGACAGTTGTCAATTAAAATCTCTCTCCGTTCCTTGTAAACATTATATCGTTTATTGGTGAAAGTCTTTTTGTAACTGAATAGAACAAAAAATCAAGAGAGAACGTTAGAAAAACTTGGTTCAATAGAAGATGTATTTGATGCTATGAAACGAAAAGGTCTTGGGAAGACATTGGATGTACAAATAACCAGCTGTTGAGTTGAGATGTACAAATAATTCAGCCACGGCTTTCTGACTGTTGCTTCTGTCTGCGTGAGAGAGAAAGCGTGAGGTTCCAAGCTGCGGTGATGAGCACTTTCCAGCCATGGAGGCAGCTGCTGCAGTTATTACTGCCTGTGGGGGCTGCAATTGAGCGATCATCCTGTTGCTCTTCTTCATTGTCTGAAAAACATACAAAAATAACATAAAATCTCAATTTAAATTAGAGGGAACTTATTTTTCAAATGAAATATGGATCATCAAATGCGTCAATAATTTATTAGGGGTCTTTTTATTTTTATTCTCATAATTTAGTTTGTTTTGGAAATAATTGGAGTAAAATCATCAAATGCGTCAATAAACAACACACCTCTTGTATCTTCATCATTGAACAAGTATTCTCCTGCGTGACTCATCCTTGAACATGGATCAACAGGATAAATGGTGGTACTCATCATATTATGACTCTCTTGTTCCACCTGCACAAACTGGATCCCCAACTCCTTCACCTGAAAGCAATGTGCCATACGTACTGAAACCACCACTTGATCGCCACCTTCTAAGTGCTCATCCTTAAACTTCCAGTGGCTTAACCATATCATGTCTTCTCCTTCACCTGGAATACCAAAGTGTCCAGGTACAGAGTACCACTTCAGACCCTTGCTCTTATTTCTGACTGCCCAGCAACACCTGGAAAACCAGTCCTATGATCGTAAGGAAAATCAGAGCCAGAACTCGCATAGATAGCACAGACGATCAAGCCTTTAATTCTGTGATTATCAAGCAAAGGCACAGTAAAAGATATTGAGGACCCTCTACTTTTATGGCTGAATTGGCCTGGAACCTCATTCCCACCAAAAAATGTGCTGAATATACCACGTTGGTACAGTCCCTATATATATGCAATGGAAATGACAATATTAATCAACTGTTTCAGGTGATCCAGAGAGAGAGAGAGAGAGAGAGAGAGAGAGAGAGAGAGAGAGAGAGAGGTGCACCTGGACAGGACTTCGATCACCCTTTATTGAATTACTGTATTTTTTGTGCATCCGAATGGGTGCCATGGATTCCAAGTTGCACAAGCCCAAAAGGTTGATCATATCTACATCAACTCTTCCAATGGGTTCTAGCTTGAACCTGTCCTCCCACTCAACTAGATTGCGGTTGTCACCCACATGGGTACAATGCCCTTTGCCTTGAAAGTACTGATATGTAATTTTTTCCAATGATATGCAATTTTGGATTAGCAACTTATGTAGTTTTGGTAAACCCACAAGCGATTTGAGCCTTGTACACTTGTTAAAAGAGAGTTCATCGAGCCTTGTTAAACCTTGGATGCAATTTGGCAGGCTACAAATTGGATTATTCCCTACGTTTAGCCTTCGCAATGAAGATAGATTACTAAAATCCCTGGGAAAGTTATCATCCGAAAGATTGCACCCCCGAACACTTAAATTTACTAGAGAGCATGGTAAAGAACTCCAGATACATGAACTTCTTCCTCGCCATAATTGAGTTATCTGGATTTCATCTATCTCAAGCACTTTCAGAGATTCCATGTTCCTTAACATCTCAATTGATAACTCATTAAGATTTGTGCAACCAGATATAATAAGTGTTTCAAGTGATTTTAGCATAAACACTTTCTCTGGAAGCATCCTAAGATTTTTGCAATCCTTCATACTCAAGTAAACAAGACTCTCAAGATTCCCAATGGATCCATTGACATCAACCAGGCCTTCACAACCTACAAGAATCAATTTCTCTAGATTTGGGCAAAATGAGAAGTCGGTGGTTTCTGTAAGTGAATGAGAATGGCTGAGATCAAGGATCTTCAACGAGGGAAGACACTGGGGAAAAAAAATGTACAGAAGAAAACAACGTGGGGAGTTAATTGTTATAGATATATTTTGTTATCAAACTAAAAGCCTAATGAAAATGGAATTAAAATGAAAAGCGTAGAATAACATACTTTTGTTCCTTCAAAGACTTGTCTTAAGCCGCTATATTGCATTTCAAGAACAATCAGGCTCCCCAAAGGAAAATCGATTGGCATAGAATCCAAACGAAATTTAAGCCAACACAACCATCTTAATTTTGTACAAAATTCTGCATAACATCCATCGAGTTGTAAATGACTAAGATGCAGTAGTTTTAGTTCATGCATCCTTGCAAATGCATTGGTTTCCAAGACTATATCGTTTGAGTTTATGCGACTGTTTGTAGGGAGCATATGCATGTTGAGGACAAGACCTTCAATTGCTTTTGTACCCTGCAAAAAAAAAAGGAGAAAAACATTTGGAAAATATTTACAAGAAAAAGCATCCATATGTGTTCATATAAGACATGTTCCTTACATTCTTTTCTGCCAGGATTTTGAAGGAATCCTTATGACGCCAACTCTACTACGTTTCGAAGGCTCCTCTGATTCTAGACGAACAATTTCTCTTCCCATTCCACGAATCAGGTCATGCATCCGCACCTTGTCATATTTATCAATTGTCACCAAACATCTATCGATGAGACCACAATTGTATAGAAATCACATCCATCTAGTATTTTAACAATGCAGTCTTTGTCCTTTCCGATAAAGAAACAGGCAATGTGGAGGAATAATTTTCGGTCATGGCCCAATCACAGAATTAGAAGCCCCTTTGTTGTAAACAGAAACTGAATGGGCTTGGGTCCAATGAACGACTCTAGCATACTTGTTCCAGTTATTAATCTAAATATATTGCTAGTATATTATTTGATGATTCTGATCTGGTTATCCGCAGAAACAGAGCCTTTTATTACCTGAAAAAGTTGCCTTCTAAGAAGAGAAAACAGAGTCTGCTGTTGAGATGTACATACAATTCATCCAGGGCTTGTGGACGGTTGCTTCTTTCTGCGTGAGGGAGAAGACCGAGTGATGAGAGTAAGGGTGAGAAAGAAGCAAGCTGCGGTGACGAGCACCTTCCAGCCACGGAGGCCGCCTGAGTTATTGCTGCCTGTGGTGGTTGCAACTGTGATATCATCATGTTGCTCTTCTTCTTCGTCAGGTAGACATACAAAACGAGAGAAAACCTCCTCTGGAAAACATATAAACAAGACAAGTGAAAATCCCAACAAATTAGAGAGGAATAAGGACTGACTTGTGAATAGGTGACTAACGAAACATAGATTCATTTATTATTTTGTTTTATTTTTGGAAATAGTTGGAGTAAAATTATGAAATGCGTCAATAAAACATCATATTATACCAGAGTCCTCGCTATTATATACTTCATCATAGTCCTCGCTATTAAACCATGGTTCATCATCATAAGAAGAATCTGTGGAAATACTCATCATATTATGATTCTCTTCTTGTTGCACCTGCACAAGTTGGATGCCCAACTCCTTTACCAGAAGCCCAGATTTCATAATTACAGAAACAATCACTTCATCACCACCTTCTAACTGATCATCCTGAAACTTCCAGTGGCTTAACCATATCATGTCTTCTCCTTCACCTGGAATACCGTAGTGTGATACATAATCGTGGTGGACAATAGCAGGATTATAGCCAGCATTCACATAGACAACAAAGACAATCAAGCCTCGAGTTCTGTGATTATCAAGTAATGGCACAGTAAAAGATATTGAGGACCCTCTGCTTTTATGGCTGAATTGGCCTGGAACCTCAGTCCCACAAAAAAATGTGCTGAATATACCACGTTGGTACAGTCCCTATATATATGCAGTAGAACTGACAATATTAGTCAACTCTTTCCTGTGATCATATGAGAGAGAGAGAGAGAGAGAGAGAGAGAGAGAGAGGCACACCTGGACGGGAATTGGATCCTCCTTGTGTAAATTTTTGTGTCGTATGTACATCCCAATGGGTGCCATTGATTCCAACAAGTTGCCCAATCCCAAGAGGTTGATAGTTTCTACCTCTACACTTCCTATGGGTTGTAACTTGTACATGTACTCCCACTCAACTAGGTTGTAGTTGCGACATAATATGGTACGGCCTTCCCAAGCTAAACGGGGGTATTGATACGTTATTTTCTCCAATGACATGCAATTGGTGATATCCAATTCGTTTAGTTTTGGTAACATGAGAAGCGATTTGAGACTCGTACACATGGAAAATGAGAGTTTATCGAGCCTCGCTAATCCTTTGATACAATTTGGTAGGCTACAAATTGGATTATTCCCTAGATCTAGTCTTTGCAATGAGGACAAATTACTAAAATCCATAGGAAATGCATCATCCGAAAGATTGCACCCCGAAAGACTTAATTCTACTAAAGAGCATGGTAAAGAACCCAAGATACATGAACTTCTTTCTAGCCATAATTCACTTATCGGAATTCCATCTGTCTCAAGCACTTTTAACGAGCCCATGTTCCTCAGCGTCTCAATTGGGAACTCATTAAGATTTGAGCAACCAGATATAATAAATGTTTCAAGTGATTTTAGCATACAAATGCTCTTGGGAAGCATCCTAATCTTTTTGCAATCTTTCATATTCAAGTAGATAAGTCTCTCTAGGTTTCCAATGGATCCATGGACATAAATCAGGCTCGTGCAGTCTACTAGAACCAATTTCTCTAGATTTGGGCAATATGAGAAGTCAATGGTTTCTGTAAGGGAATGAGAATGGCTGAGATCAAGGATCTTCAAGGACGGAAGATACTGTATAGGGGGAAAATGTACAGAAGAAAACAATGTGGGGAGTTAATTGTTATAAATATATAATTTGTTATCAAACTAAAAGCCTAATGAAAATGAAAAAGAAATTGAAAAGAGTAGAGAGTACCATACTTTTGTTCCCTTGAATACTTGTCTCAGACCGCTGTATTGCATTTCAAGAATAATAATGCTTCCCAAAGGAAAATCAACGGGTATAGAATCTAATGCAAATTCAAGCCAACATAACCATCTTAATCCGGTACAAAATTCTGCATAACATCCGTCGAGTTTTACATGACTAAGATGGAGTAGTTTTAATTCGTGCATCCTTGAAAATGCATTGGTTTCCAAGACCTTCTCATTTGAGTTTATAGTAGGGCACATGTGCATGTCGAGGACAAGACCTTCAATTGTTTCCGTACCCTACGAAGAAAAGGAAAAAAGATTTGGAAAGTTTTTAGAAGAGGAAAAACAAAAATGTGTACAAATAACGCATATTTCTTACATTCTTTTCCATTAAGATTTTGATAGAGTCCTTATGATGCCATACTCTACTACGCTTCCAAGGCTCTTTTGATTCCAGGTGAACAATTTCTCTTCCCATTCCACGAATCAGGTCGTGCATCTGCACCTTGTCATATTTATCAATCACCAAACATCTATCGATGAGATTTTGAATGCCAACAATTGTATAGAAATCACATGCATCTAGTATGTTAACAATGTAGTCTTTGTCCTTTCCGATAAAGAAACAAGCAATGTGGAGGAATAAATTTCGGTCATGGTCATCTTGCAAAGAGTCATAGCTTACTCTTAGTTTATTTACTATTTCACCATTTGGAATGGCTTCTAACTTCTCCAGTGCACTTTTCCATACATCTATACTTTCCCCCAACAAAGAAGAACCTAAAACTTTAAGAGCTAATGGAAGACCTCTGCAATGATCCACTATTTTTTGCGAATATTCTATGTAACCTTCAATGGGATGGTCCTGGCCAAAAGCATGCCAACTTAAGAGCTCCAATGATTCTTGGTAATGCAAAGTTTCAACTTCATGCACCTTAGTAACTTGATGAGCCTTTAACAATCTTGCACGCCTAGTTGTTATTATGATTTTACTTCCTGGACAAAATCGATCTTTCATCCGAAGTACTGCATCTAATTGGTCCATATGATCCACATCATCAAGAACAAGGAGAACCCTCTTAGAGCTGATTGCATCTTCAATCTTAGTTAATCCTTCACTAACATTGCTTATTTTCATTTTTCTCCCATTCAAAATATCAGAAAGAAGCTGCGTTTGTATTTGAACTAAGCCATTGGGTTGCTGTGAAATTTCTTTGATGTTTTCAAGGAAGCTGCTTCCTTGAAATCTTGAAAAGTTTGAATTATAAGCAAATTTTGCGATGGTTGTTTTCCCTATTCCACTCATCCCGTAGATTAGTAGTATCCCAACATCAGTTGATCCGTCTTGTAACCAAAGATTAACGGTTTTCACTCGAGAATGCATTCCAATCATGTTGGGGGCAATACTTAAGGTTGTGCGACTTAGTTTGTCTCCAATCACGTTAACTATTTTCTTGATAAACTTTGACTCGTACCTAATAAATCACAGTCAAAATGAAAGAGAGAATTCAAACATGTGTGATGTCATATAATTGTAGATTATAAACTACCATGGAAATAAGATCAGAAAGTTAAAACGTAGAAATAAGATACAACTTCAAATTATGTTGACAACCTGAAAGAAATTAAGAAATTTAAATAGTACAGAGTCTATCAAATTATGTTGTGGATGAGATCATCTGACTAGGCCCTCTATAACTAAAGTTCAACAAAAAGCACATGTTTGAATACACACTAATAACCAGATGATGCACAATCATCATATTGTCTTTGTCTATTGAAATATATTTTCTATTGCAAGTTGGCAATGAGAGAGTTCTTTAAATACAATATTCACAAGTAAAAGAAGTCACTAGAAAAATTCATAATTGACGCACCCTAAAAAATAAAACATGAAAAATTGAAAACTCCTATGTTTGGTATTTAAAAAAAAAAACAGAAGGAATGAAATTACCCATCAGCTTGATTTTGTAAGACCATCCCTGCCAGATCTGCAACCTCTGCAAGGGCGTCCTTCCATGCCTTCACCTTCTTCGGGGGTTGAGATTTTTGGTGTGTAGCAAAGGCCCTTGCAAGACTTCCTGTCTGCTTCCGCACATGGGATGGATCCATGTCGTAGAAGACAGGTAAAACGACATAGTCAGGTGAGGTCCTCTTGCGTTCAAGGATCATCACAAGCTCGTCAAGGCACCATCTGGACGACGTGTAGTCTTTCGAAAACACAATAACAGAAGTTCTTGAGTGTTTGATTGCTTTCTGGAGTTCGGGCTTAATATCTTCTCCTCTCTCCAGCTCATCGTCGTCTCGGAAAGTGCGAAATCCGGCATTGACCAAGGCTGTGAAGAGGTGGTCAGTGAAAGTCTTGCGAGTGTCTTCACCTCTGAAACTGAGGAACACGTGATGACAACATCGAGAAGTATTAGAAGAGGAGGTTTGTTGAGTTGCTCTCACAAGTGCCATGGATGAGGTGTGGTGAAGAAACAAACTGTCTGAATGGAAATAAATTATAAGGTCTTGGGGTTGCTACTTCCTTCCTGAATTGGGTAAACAAGCGCATCCATTGACTTAAAAAGCAATTATTTTGAGTCAAGCATATGAAATCATTATGTGTGTTTTTTTTTACTTTCTTTAAGATAAAAAAAAGGAGAAAAAAACAAAAGCAATCCAACTAGTGGGAGCCCCTTTAACATAAAAGGACAATTCGATCTTGCTGGAATTTTATGCTCCAATAAACTATTCAAAGGGAAATCAATCATGGCTCATTAAGTGACACACTGTTCAAAGCAAATGAAAAGGATCATGGGGGCGATCTTCAAAGTCCTCCTTTCACTCTTAGATCGATTTGTAATGGCTTCTCTTGTTTGGGCCTTTGGTTATCTTGTTTGGGCTTTTGGCACGAAGATGATATTAAATCCATGGCCGCAGAGTCTAATGGCCCTTCCTTCCCTCCTTGGGTTTGACTTCTGATTGTCAACTATGTTGTCACTTTTTCTTTTTCTCTTCGCAATGGGCATTACTTGCTTTAATCTGTGTTTCAATATTTTTTTTGGCCGAAAGTAATGCTCTTAATATTAGGCCAAAAGATCATGTTTGAATGATTCCAACCTTAGAAATCATGAATTTTCACTTCTTCTTTTTTCTTTTTTTATAGCATCAATCTATAAAATATAGAGACTTATGTTGGTCAGAGTTTTGTTGTACTTGATTAAGCCTCTTTTTTGAATTGCATAAACGAAAACCCAAGGCCTTTTAACAAAGTCATTTTCTATCTCTTTTTGCTTGTGTTTATGGCTAGGCTCGTGGAGGACAAAAGAAAGGTTGTCTTAGACTGTGTTGCTCATGTTCTAAGTGCTAGACATCTTGGTTCATTTCTCGTATTTTTAGTTTTAAATGTAATTTTTATTGTGATTTGAATATCATGTTACAAGAATAATTGGCGAGTTGTAATTTTGTATTTCAATCATTGTATCTAATTATATTTAGTGGATATGCAATTTGAATTCTCAATTTATTTTTTATTATATTTATTTTACTATTAGCTTTAATTCGAATTTGCTACTGAGTGAGTTATCAAGCTTTGTAGAAGTGAATTGACATAAATCAACCAACTGCCCTTTGGTTAAGTTGGTGGTTGATTGATTGCAAATGAAATCAGATGCAGGATAGGGTTATACACAGCTGTCTGGTTTTTGTATCATGCGGGTGGTCAAGGAGATATGCGTTAGGGATTGTCTCTCATGGCAGAGATGGACACTATAAGGGTAGTTTCGTTTGCTTGTCAACAAGGGGGTTTCTCTTGGGTGGTGGTGGTGGAGTCTGATTCCCAAGTTGCCATTATGATGGTGAAGTGGGAGAGGGCGGTGGAGGTAGATAGTATTCTCTTCGACATCCAGGCTACAATTCAAGAATTCCAGGAAGTAATTTTTATTTTTGCACCTTGCAGTTGCAACAAAGCTACTCATGAGGTTGCAATTTTTACATGTAGAGGAGGTGGTAGTTACTATTGGGATTTTGTACCTCCAGATTGGTTGTTTAATACCTTAGTTGGAGATGCTAATGTTCGTGTTCGCCTTTAATTAAAGTATCTTTTTCTGGTTAAAAAAAGAAAAAGGAAACCATTTTTTACCCTGAGAAAATGGGGACTATAGTGTTTTTTCAACTCAAATCATGATTAATCAACAATTTTTATGTGTTTTAGTTAAATTTTAACTGAAAAATAGGAAGCATGTTGGTAAATGCTACATCATAACAATATTGGGTGTTCTTAATTTTGTACATCTCGTAATCCTTTGACTGCTATATATGAATATGCCACCTGTGTGTGTGAGGGCTGTGAGTTTTTTTAATACCCATCGTGCGACTCATTAATTAATATTTTGCTTTGTTTGGCATTTGATGTGCTTGTGAGGTTTGCTTTAATTTCCTCCTTGATATGCCATGATAATTATGTTTCTATTTACAAAAATTGTTTAATTTTATTCCTTTACTCTGGATGGGGGACACAATGTGATGCTGGTGTACAATTAATTTAACAAAAGTCAATACCAATTAATCTAATCAAAAGTATATGTGATATGGAGTTCACACGTGATTACAAGTTCGGGGTAATTTTTGGTGAACTTTTCAAAGCACAAATGAGTTTTAATGAATTTCTGAAGTTGGCCGAATTAAAAATTGACACGTGGGGCTTGTTAATGGACGATTTAAATGAGAAGCACTAGATTATAACTCCAAACACTCCAAACAACCTCTTTAAGGAATTTCGTCGAATACTTGGTGGCCACCAAGGGGCAAATTTCCACATCTCCAAGTCTTCTTTGGATCCACCAGTGCTTATAGTTGATCCTGAAGTCGATTATTCAAGTTTCTGTAACTTTGAAAATTGAGAGCTCTGTCATACCTGTTCCAGTTATTAATCAAGACCTATACTGCCAGCATTATTATTTATACAAATTTATAAATAAACCCAATCCTAGACATGTATTTATAAAAAAACCCAAGCACTATTTAAACATAGAAACACAAATAATTCTGAGATTTTCCACTATTTGGTGATATCCACGGAGACGGCCTTTTATTATCTGAAAAAGTTGCATACTAAGAAGAGGAAGATTGTGCATAATAAATATGCTTTTGCAGTTCATGAGAAGATAGTAAATTTCATGGCTTCAGATCCTGTGGCCCTTCCAAGTCCAACTAATATAGTGGAATAAGTGCTCTCTTCTTCAAAATCTTCTGAAATTAAAAGAATTTCACGGATCAGGACGAGCTCGTCAAGGCACCATGTGGACGACGCGTAGTCCTTCGAAAATACAATAACAGAAGTTCGTGAATGTTTGATTGCTTTCTGCAGTTCGGGCTTGATACCTTCTCCTCTCTCGACTTCATCGTCGTCTCGGAAAGTACGAAATTCGGCGTTCACAAGGGCCGTGTAGAGGTGGTCAGAGAAAGTCTTGCGAGTGTCTTGGCCTCTGAAACTCAGGAACACGTGATAACGACAATATCGAGAAGCATTAGAAGAGGAGGTCTGTGGATCAGCTGCTTTCACAAGAGCCATGGATATCGACGACTTGAAGTGGCCAAGAACAAACTAGCGTTTGCTGGTGTCTCTGATGAGCTGTGGAAAATTAATTAAAAGCTTCAATTGAAAGCCAAGCACATTATGATGAATTGCCTACCCATAACTCCATTGACTTGACTTGAAAAGCGATTAGGCTAACGTAGCACACAGAAACAGAGTGTTCCCTTGTTACTCTGCTTTCCTTGAGTTTTACGTTATGGGTTCCCTTGTTTGGGGCTTTGGTCTACTTTTTTGGGCTTTTGGAACCAAGACCATATTAAATTCATGGCCCCAGTAGCTGATGGTTTTGTTACATTGGGCAAAAGCATAAGATAGGCATAGAAACCAAATCAGATTGTGCCATGTTTTGAGTGATTGTAGAAGATCCATGGGTGTGCAGAGCATCTCTGTTAGTGCAAGAAGAATGGTTGTCTACATATTTATTCTCTGGAAAACATTCTTATGGAATTGTAAATTTGTGTTCTATTTTGATTTTCATGGATTAGGCATCAAAACTTTCTTCGGATTTGATGTTGAAATTTTGGTAGTTTTTAAAATGAGCTTGATGCTTCGTAACTAAAATCCACGAATGAATAGCTTGAGATTTTGGCTCTTTTCAGCACCTGTCATAAATTAATTTTATAAAATGAGAGGCTCAAAGAATCAAAAGAGAACATTGCATTGCATGATACATATTTGAAGAAGATCGATGCATTTGATGCTACAAAACGAAATAGGTCTTAGGAAGGAAAGCATTGGATATATGCAAGAACAACTGTATGCACTTCAGGTACAAAAAGTTTATCCACGGCCTGTTGACTGTCGCTTCTTTTTGTGTGAGAGAGAAGACCGGGTGATAAGAGATAGCGTGAGAAAGAAGCAAGCGGCGGTGATGATCACCTTCCAGCCACGGAGGCTGCCAGTTTTGCTGCTGCCTGTCGTGGCTGCAATTGTTTGATCATAATGTTTCTCTTCTTCTTTGTCTGACAATGAAAATGCAAAATAACATAAAATCCCAGCAAATTAGATGAAACTTAATAGTCGGAGTAAAATCAAATGAGTTAATAAACAACACACCTGTCGTATCTTCATCATCAGAGTCCCCAAGGATCTTATTAAACCAAATCGGATCAAGTGGTGGCTCATATCTTTCGGAAAGCAAGTATACTCCTGGCTGATATTGATACAAATCTCCACTCACGACACATGGATAATAAGAAGATTCTGTGGAAACAGTCTTCTCTTGAAGCTGGATGCCAAACTCCTTGACCTGAAGCCAAGGTTGCATTATTACTGAAACAACCACTTCATCGCCACCTTCTAAGTGAACCTGCTCCTCCAACTTCCAGAGGCTTAACCATATCATGTCTTCTCCTTCACTTGGAATACCGTAGCATCGTGGGCAATAGATCCACTTCAGACCCTTGCTCTTATTTCTGACTCTAGTCATTATTGGCCCAGGTGAAGGGTCATCAGGACCATTGTCACTGTCATGTTTTGTGTAGACAGCGAAGACCTTCAAGCCTCGATA
>NW_007362884.1:0-12165 GCF_000346735.1 Prunus mume
GTGGCTTGGGCCCACTTAGGCTTGTAGCGTGGTTAGGTGTGAGATAACGATTTTGTGCTTGGCATGGCATGTTGCTTGGCATGTTTTAATTTTATCTTCCTTGGGAAGGACTGCGATGTTTAAGTTTGGCATGGGCTTGTAGAGCCGGTATATTTTATCTCAACCCCTAGCATGGCTTATTTATTTAGCATGGCACGTGAACTATAACTCGCATGTGGTGGGTTCTCGTGTACTCCGCTTTACGCTTTTCCTTAGTAGAGTGTCGTTTTGGGTTGGTAATTTATTCGAGCCCAACCATGGATTTTTTGGGCCTCAACACTGGTAACACACCGTAACTTATTTTGGATACTAATAAATAAAGCTGATTATATTGGTAAACCGATTTTCTTCTCTTGGTTGGCCTTGAGCTAGCAACCTGATCATGTTCGTATAAGCTATACCGAACCACTACATATGCTGAAACATTGTAATTCTTCTAATGGTTGCGTGGGTTCTGTTGTTTGGGAAGATACAAATGCAGCTACAGTTACTTCTGGAACAGAAATTTCAGAGGTCCAGCAAACACTTGTGAAAGAAGGTGTTACAAAAGTAGAGGTATCTGAGCATCGTGTTTTTCTCCTTGGAGAGAACTGCTAGGAAGATTCGTCTAGGCTTAGCAGGAACAAAAAAAAAGTAGGTGAAAGCAAGATAATGAATACCACAACAAGGTGTCTTACTTGTCGAGGGGAGGGTCGCTTATTGTGCACAGGTATCTCCTGTCTGTCTCCCGTCTTAGTCACTATATTCAAGTTTATAAACCATTGCCATGCTATGCTAAACTTTTGCAGAAGTACTCTAAATCCACCCATACTCTGTATTTGTATATTTATTTTGTTTGATCTGATTTTTAAATATAATGTTGAACACCAATGGCTTTGATGATGATATGCATTAGTTTCATTTTTGTACTTTTGCATATTTTGTTTCAACTATCCTCAGTCCCCTTGGTAGCTTATCTGTATATCTTTGTTGCAGAATGTGATGGAACAGGCGAGCCAAATGTTGAAGAACAGGTTAGAGGTTTCAAATAGAGATATTAATATTCTCATTTTCGAGCATTATCCATCCAGGATGAAGTTTTAATTATTTTGTTAAATGACAGCAGTTCTTGGATAGGGTGGAAGAGGGAGCAAAATGTCCATGTTGTGAAGGTCATGGGTTTACAATTTGCGACGTATGTGAAGGGGCAACAGTAGCTTAGGTATCAAAATATCTTCCCATAAAAACATGTGCAGTTTTATGCTTTAGTACATGTGTTTAATGGTAGTTTGCATTTATAAACAAATGCAGAAAATCATATGTATATCTACTGTTATACAAGTCAACGGGGTTTAGCTTAGTGAAAAAGGGTAATGACTTGCAAACCAGAGGTCTCATGCTCGAACCATGACATCATAGTTGGTTGTGTGTGTGTGTGTGTGTGTGAAATCCCCCTCCCCTTTAGACTATTGCTTGTACTATAAAAAAAAATTAATTAAAAAATAAAAAAACAAGTTGACGTTGTACTTGGAAAACCGTTTTTGGCATGGAGTTACTATGCTCGTTTCCCATCTCTCTGTGATTGTTGGCTGGGGTAACAATTTTTACCTTAATAAGATGAAAACCAAATCCAGCATGAAGTAAGTTAATTTAACCATTACTTGATAGGACGTGTTAATGCAAATAATAAACCGAGAGATTTAACATTTAACTGTTATGTATATATTTATATATATATGTACACGTTTTTTACACAAGTTTTGACACAAATTTCACACCTTTAGATTAACCCACTATCAATGGATGAGATTAAATTTAAACTAATTCTTTCTTTTTTAAATTATTATAAACTGAAATTAATTTTAATTAAATTCACCATTTTATTTTCTCTCTCTTCATTTATATTTTCACATTCTCCTATAAGAAAATTGCAATTGCGAGATGAAAAATCATTTATTTCCCACTGTGCCTTTACGGGGAAAGTTTTTCCTTTCCCCCTTCTCCTTATCCTCCTCTTTCATCTGCAACTCAAACTTGAAACTATCCACCAGAAAATACTCAAACTTGAAAACATAAGGAAAGTAGGACAAAGTTTTGATAAGGAAGAGTGTTCATGAAGGTTTTTATGGTTCATATAATTTTTCTTAGAGAAATGATTAAGAGAAACCCACCTTTACAAAACTAAAATGCTATGTGAATCTTTTTAATCTGTACATCTTATATTATAGGTTTCCCATTAGAGATCACTGCGATTGGGGATGAGATTTTGGCGAATAGATACAACATAAAGAGGAAATCATAGCAAAAACAAAACAAATTAAGATGATTATTATTATTTTTATACCAGTCCAAACTGAGGATAATTGAATAAAATATTAGAGCCCAAGCCAAAGAAATCGAAGGAAAAAGCTGAAGAAAGGGAACTGCATACACCCATTCATGCCCGCCAATACAAAGCATATGTCCGAGAACAGAAACATGACAAAGCTTATAAACCCACCATCGGTGCTCCAAGACTTTCCATGTGATAGATAGATCTGAGTTTTCTTTTTTGTTCTTGTTTTTTATAATTGAATTAAGTTGGATTGTTTCTAAGAAGAATGAGATTAATTATTGTTTATTGCGAATTTTATTGAGGAGAGAGAGTGATTTTGATTGGCACATTAAAGTTAACTAGAAAAGTGGGGAGTTTGACAAACAAAAAAGTGGGGAGTTTGATATTTTATTATTCATTAATTTGTAGTGAAATCACATGTAATCTTAACAATTGAAAGTGCTTGCATCCAAAGGCTACACGCCCTTTCAAACTATTCGAATTTATTCCTCATGAACACGAAGCTTCCACTCACAGAGGAATGTGGTGAGCAAGTGAAATGAAGGGACAGATAAACGAACACAAAGCTTGCACTCACAGTCACAGCCATTTCGGTTCTCTATAAGCGCTTCCAAGCTTCAAAGACTAGGTCTTGAGCCTCTCTCTCAACTCAAGCTTCGATTTTTTATTTTATTTTTTTTTTGGGTTTTGGCTGCTGCGCTAATTCCACTGGATTGGGCTTTATCAATGTTTGCCGAGGCAGAGCCTTATGTCCTCCAAGTCCAAGCAAATGCCTAGCCGCCTAGCGGCCCACCTAGGACGATTTTTCGAACACTGCGATGGACTGAAAGTTTGAAACCCGAAATTGAAAAAATGTACCTTCAAATTTGAGCTTGAGATTGAGAAGCAGACATCGACGACAATTCCTCCCTCTGCCAAAAATAATATGACAAAATTGTTTATTTAAAGAGTATAGCCGGCCGGCTATACTTTTCAAATATATTCGCATATTTTAAAACTATAGCCACACGGCTATACATCCTCTAACTATTCGAATATATTTTAAGAGTATAGCCTATACTTTAAATATATTCCTCACGAACACGAAGCTTGCACTCGCAAAGGAATGTGGTGCACGAGTGAGATGAAGGGACAGATAAACAAACACAAAGCTTTCACTCGCATTCACAGCCATTTCGCTTCTCTATAAGCGCTTCCAAGCTTCAAAGACTCTGTCTTGAGCCTCTCTCTCAACTCAAGCTTCGATTATTTATTTATTTATTTATTTTTTATTTTTGGGTTTCAGCTGCTGCGTTGATTCCATTGGATTTGGCTTTCTCAATGTATGCCGAGGCAGAGCCTTATGTCTTCCGAGTCCAAGCGTCCACCTAGCGACAACCTAGCCACCTAGCGGCCCACCTAGGCCGATTTTTCGAACACTACGATTGACTGAAATTCTAAAACCCAAAATTGAAAAAATGTAGCTGCAAATTTGAGCTTGAGATTGGGAAGCTGATGCAGTGAAGCACAAGTCAGGTCCATAGAAGAAGAGATCATGAGACTCTTAATTCATCTAATTCCATTTCTCTCCCTATTTCCCCCTTTGAAGCTTGATAAATCTTCATGCATTCAATATTCATCCATTAATGGTTCTTCTTGGTTGGACTGCTTTTCATTCTTTGGATATTGCATTTCTATTATAGATTTTGACAATTGATCATGCCCTCGTGTTTGTTGAGAGAAAAAATATTAATAATAATAATAACAAAAAAGAGTTGTCTCCTCCTCCACTTGCATAGGAACACAAAACAAACCCACCAAAGAACAGGAAAAAAAAAAAAGAAAAAAAAAAAGAAAGAAATATTTCACCACCTCAAGTGGAAAATCTAATTCATTTAAGCTTTTATATTAGTTCTTTTGTCAGCATCTGTGTTTTTGTAGTGTTCAACTCCAAAGAAATAAAATAAAATAAAAAATTAGAGGGTGCATTTGCTAACGCATGGGTTGGGAATCCCTTAATTATATTTAACTTTTTAAACTGACTTCAAAAGCACTAGATTAACACATCAACATGAAATATCGTTTATCGAGCCTCCATTAGTATAAAAGGACTGTGACTTCATTAGCTGAAAATGCTTTAGAAGAAGGATTGACTTCCAGTTCATTGAGATCCCTTTCACTATAAAAACCAGGTTTTTGAGGTTGAGGCAATGACCCTTCACCACTCAACATTACAACTGCAACTGGCATGCTCGGCCTATCTGCCGGGTTATGCTGCACACCTAAAAGACCTACATGATGAAGATAGAGGATTCCCTGAACAATTCCATTAATAATGTCAAATCTCTTGGGCCAATCTAGCATCATGCTTTTTCTTGCAATTTCTAGTTTTGTGATTTTTTCAATTCTAGTGGTGGTGGTGGGGATGGCGGTTGTGGAGGTGGTGGTGGTGATGGCAGTGGCAGCATGGTGGTGGTGGTGGTGTTGGTGTTGGTTGTGGAGATGGTGGTGGATGTGGAGGTTTTGGAGGAGGTGGTGGTGGTGGTGGCGTTGGCGGTGGTTGTGGGGGTAGTGAATGTGGTGGTGCAAGTGGTGGAGTCGGATGTGGAAGTGGAGGTGGTGTCATTTTTTAAAATGAATGATGGTATTTTTGGGAATTTAAAAAATTCATTAAGGGTTCAACTCTGCTTCTTTTGAAAGCAGCTTTGAAAAGCAACCCAGAGCTTGCTTTTAAAAGTTGCTATCCAAAGGCCATTGCTTTTAAAATAATCGGGATATTTTATTTTTGCGAAACACCTTAAACTGCTGAACTTTAAAGTGAAACAGGTTTTTGGCAAAAAAACAATCCCAAACGGAGCCTAATTCTGCAACTTTTGCCACTCCTTTTCAGACCTATAAAATCACATTAACCCAATTGAGCTCAAAAGCAATAGGATTTTCAACCGTTTTTATAAATGTTATTCTATTTTTCTTATTGTTTATTATCTATTTTCTTTTCCTTTGATTATTTATTTTACTCGAAATTACAAGTTTACCCTTATAGTTAACGAAAAATTGAATGAAATTCAAAAAACTTAACGACAATGGATAAATTGGCCGTTTTATTTAATTTGGATATTAAATTGGATGACTTTTTGGTCTGGGGAATTGAGTTCGATTGGGGTTCTGATTCTGGGGGTGTATGATAATTTACTCAGAGCAATATGAACATGAGAACTGAAAATCAAGTATTTCATATTGCCCATAAGTCGCACTATATGATATGTATGGCTTAAATGTTAAAATGGTCCATGTGTTTTATCCTATTGGCCAATTTAGTCTCTATGTTATCAATTTGGCCAATTTGGTCCTTGTGTTTGTATAATTTAGCCAATGTAGTCCATTCTCTTAAAAATATAAAATATAAAATATTTAAAATTAATTAAAAGAAACTGTAATTGATTATAAATTTTAAATTCAATCTGAAAATGGGATTTGTTCTTTTTTTTTATTTTATTTTTATTTATAATTTCACCTTCCCCAATTTCACGCTCACACCTCAACCACCTCCCAAACCCAGCCACCATCACCACCACCACACCAAACCCAAACCCATAGCCACCCTCACCACCCTAGCCACCATTCCAACCCCACCTAAACCACAGCCACTCTCTCTCGCAACTTCCTCTCTGACAAATCACGAAGATCTTTATAGCCGGTCACCGTAATCTTGATGGCTCTGAC
Organism: Prunus mume; assembly: GCF_000346735.1. The sequence goes on from NW_007362884.1 coordinate 6,056, forward strand.
ACCAATTGATCATCCTTGCTGCAGCAAAAGTCGACGACATTCAGGCCAATGAATTAGAGAGGTGAGAGAGATGAAGGATAGGGCATGAGAAAAACCAAGACAAAAAAGAGAAGAAAAATTGCAGCAAGAAAAGAGTAGGCATCAATTTGACTAAGAACCTTCTTTTTTCCTATAGGAATCGAGACCATTGGAAGAGTGGAGGTTGAGGTTGTGTGGGTTTTAATCATTTTAGCATTATTATTATTTGAGTTTAAATCTTTATAATTATTTACAGATTTTTTATAATTAATTTTAAATGTCTTTTTTAAGGTTTTAACATAATTTTGACGGAATGGACCAGTTTGTTATTTACAGGGTATAGCCGGCAGGCTATACTTTGAAATATTCGGTTAAGATATAAATGTTCTAAATATTCTATTTTATATTATAGCCGTGCGGCTATACTGTTAAAATATTATTTATGGCTTATAGCCGCGCGGCTATACTCTTTGAATATATTATGTTTCAATTACTTTTATTTATTTAATGAAGAATTAGTATTTAAATGTTTTAATTAATTTAGTAGAAATTACTGAATAAATACTAATTAATTATATTGAATTATCTTAAATAATTTCGTGAATTTTAAAATTATTTTAAAAATAGTTTCAATTATTTAAAAATTCTAGAAAAGTATATAAGAATAGGTGCTTTCTCCATTACGGATTACAAATTTGCAGATTAAATACAGATTTCTATTTGGAACAGTTAGATGTCATGGGCGGTGGAGATAGGCAAAACATAAAAAATAACCCTTTGCACCACCCTTTGAGAAACAAAGAAACAACGGGAGACCTGTGCTTCTCTTTCGTATTTCCCACCAAAGAAACATTTCTTCCCCGTGCTTTTCTGAGTTCTCTCTCCCACCTGAAGAATTTTGCTCCAAGATTTACTCCACACCAAGGGGCAATAGCTCAAAGAACAGAGATTGAGAACCAAAATAGTTCACACCAAACTAAATTAAAGTGCAATCACTGACAGCAAACAATAAGAGCTTCTCCACAAGAGTTAATTTTTCTCTAGTTTTTATTTTTATTTTTTCTGACAGCAAACCCAAGAGGCACCAGCCTCTCCTCAAATCTCTCAGAAGAGTCTCTCAACAGTTTTTTCTCTTTCTTTTTTCCTTGTACCGATGGAATCAGACGCAGAAGACACCAAGTACCAAATGACCTAAAACCTCCTCCCTTTTTGGTGCTTAATCGCTGCTTCAATTCAAAATGATGCCTTTAATTTTCTTGGATTTATCATAACCGCTACCCTATGTATGATGTTGATGTTTTTATGAAAATAATATAATTTGCGTAATGCATTTTCTATCAGTATAAATTTATATTTTTCCTGAGCCAAAACATTAAAAAAATGAAAACATAATCACGCATGTGCCAATTGGTTTTCTTTTTTCTTTATTTTATTTTATTTTTAGAATTAAGAAAAAGATAACATGGGTAGTTATGTTCCATAAAAATATGTTCTATAAAAATAGGACCTATTATATGATTTTGTTTTTAATTTTAATTTTTTTAATATAAAAAAGTGTGAATTTACCATATTATCCTCATTTAATTAATAATTTCAATTCTAAATGTTTGAATTAACCAATGACATTTTCTGGTATTTTGAATGTTTCACCATTCTCTGCTTTTTGCTTTATATGTATAGATTTAATATTAAATGCTAGTTAATGTTCAACGTTTGAACCTGTGCAACATCTCAACCACCTCCCAAACCCAACCACCATCACCACCACCACCACTCCAAACCCATAGCCACCTTCACCACCCTAGCCACCATTCCAACCCCACCTAAACCACAGCCGCTCTCTCTCGCAACTTCCTCTCTGACAAATCACGAAGATCTTTATAGCTAGTTACTGTAACCTTGATGGCTCTAACACCAATTGATCATCCTTGCTGCAGCAAAAGTTGACGACATTCAGGCCAATTGATCAGAGAGTGATAGGATTTTTAGTACCTGTGCAGACAAGGTTAAAATCACGTAAAATACTTGCAAGAATACAAGGTTATTGTAGTATAGATGCTCACGCAATGTCGTTTTCCTCAATGACTATTTAGCAATTTATGTGAAAACAATTTCTAATTAACTACCTAAAATTAAAAGTAGAGAAAGATGAATATGAAGTTGGTTGATTCTAAAAACAAACATTAAACAAAAACAAATACGATTGAAGGAAGAAGTTTTGAATTTCAATTTATAAAAGCTATGAATTTTTACACCATCACCTAGCAATCCTATGAATTTTTACCAATTACTTATGATTTGCACATGCCACTTTGAAGGTTAGGTTTTCCTAATTTATATTCTACTTGGAACCTCCTACATAGAACGTATATCTAACATGCAACCCGTCCGGACGTTCGGATCAAATCTGAACATGAAAGACTCATTAAGTTTTGTGAAAACCCTTTGAAAAACCATGCAACCCTTAAGACGTGGTGTTCATCTTAAGTGAAATTACAATTATTAATCACAAGAAGCTAGCATTAATTTCAGGGAACCTTCCTACCAAAATTGCATCTAATTACTTTTCTAAAGGTCTTAATGGTGATCAGGCATTAAGACAATTAGATAGTTTAAAACAGTGATTAACAATTCAAAACATGCATGCATTCAATCATAAGCAATTAAATAAAAATCACATATTCATGCTAAGGCTCAAGGCTTCACCCTAGCAAAAGAGATTTAGTTACGCATACTCATAATTGAAATCCAAGAAAATATCATTAAGAAGAATAAGAATGAAAACACCTGAAAGTCGCGAAAATCCAAAACCCTAGCAATTGCTCCAAAAGCCAAAAAGAAGTTCTAAAAGGAGTCCCCTAAATTGCTGTGAAAAGGAGCTTAAATACCTTCTAAAACCTAGCTACCCAATCCCCACAAGGAAATTAAGTTAAAATAAAATAAAACTAGGAAATAAAGTCCAATTGGATTAGGAGAATCTGCCCACAATCTGCCCAGCCACGTTTTGGTCTCAAATCTCCTCCAAATCTAGCCCAAGATAGCTCGTTTTAAAGATAAAAATATTCCGAACACTTCTCCAGAAGGCCACGAACCCATATGAGGTTATCTTGGGCTCCAAAAATGCAATACAAGCCCAAAACATCACTATTCATTTATTCGCTAGGAAATCATCGCTTGGTGGAAAAGTCTGATATTTTGATACGATCAAGCTAAGTGACTCACATACGTCCTCCAACTGGAATTACTCCAAATGCTAAGTGGCTCACGAACGTCCTCTCCAAAATTCGTCCATTTGATTATGTTTTGCTCCGGAGGAAGTTGAAAGACCTATATTGAAAATATAATTCAAAGTATCAAAATCCTACCAAAATATACTAAGAATGGAATTAAATATATAATATAAAATTGACTCATCAGCACCCAACAGCATTTTCAGGATATCCATACATACAGGTACATATCATTTTCAGCACCGTATTCGTCGATCTCTTTTTTTTCTTCTTAATTAAATTTTCCTGACGATGGATATTGTTAAATAATATATAGTTAATGTTATGTGTTTGCATGATTAAAAATGGGCAGGTTCGTGCTTGCTACAGCAGCAATTGGAGCAGCTTACACGTTAATACAGTTACCTTTTGATATATAGGAAAGGACCAGTTTGTTATTTACAGAGTATAGCCGGCCGGCTATACTTTGAAATATTCTTTTTTATGGTATAGCCGCGCGGCTATACGGTTAAGATATTATATACTTAAAAAAAAGTTCTAAATATTCCTTTTTTTATGTATAGCCGTGCGGCTATACCATAAAAAAGAATATTTCAAAGTATAGCCGCGCGGCTAGACTATTTAACTGTATAAAATAGTAAATAGTTAATGGTATATCCGCGCGGCTATACTCTTTGAATATATTATGTTTCAATTACTTTTATTTATTTAATGAAGAATTAGTATTTAAATGTTTTAATTAATTTGGTAGAAATTACTGAATAAATACTAATTAATTATATTTAATTATCTTAAATAATTTTGTGAATTTTAAAATTATTTTAAAAATAGTTTCAATTATTTAAAAATTCTAGAAAATTATTTCTCCATTACGGATTACAAATTTGCAGATTAAATACGGATTTCTATTTCGTTTTTCGTTGTACTGATGGAATCAGACGCAGAAGACACCAAGTACCAAATGACCCAAAACCTAGGCTTCACAGCCTCCTCCCTCTTTGGTGCTGGTATTGACAACTTGACAAGCGATGGCCTGCCTCCTCCTTGAGTGATAATGTTCACAAACCCACCTGAAGAATTTTGCCAGAGAAATGTTACAAGATGATACATGGTCAAATACAAGTGGTAGCATTACAGTCTTTAATTTTCTTGGATTTATCATAACCGCTACCCTATGTAATGATGTTTTTATGAAAATAATATAATTTGTGTAATGCATTTTCTATAAGTATAAATTTATATTTTTCCTCAGCCAAAACATTAAAAAAATGATAGAACATAATCATGATGGATCCATAATACTATATTTAATATTGAATGCTAGTTAATGTTCAACGTTTGAACCTGTGCAACGTATATTATAGCTCCCTCACATACGCATAACACATTTGGTACAATTTAATTTTAAATGAATCCAAATACTCATAAGCATTTGGATTTGTTGTTGATTGTACATTCTAATACTTTTTTTTTTCAATGAGAGGAAAAAAAAGATTGGAAAAAGGAATGTCCAACGGAAAATTATTATTACAATAATAGTGAATTATACAAGGAAATGTTTCAATAAAAACGGAAAATTTTCCAAGTTGTCTCAATAAAAACGGAAAGTTTTTCAATAAAAATGGAAAATTTAATGTGTACAAAACAGCTCGACAAAGAAGGAAAAAAAAAAAAAAAACAATTTAATATAATGAATACAAAACCCCTATAAATATTGCCCTGCAAACTCACAAACAATACCACCACTAATCTAAGAGAAGAGAATTTCAGTACTAAACTAGAAACCAATTACTCCTACTTAGAAAAATGGTGAAGGCTTCCTCCATAACAGTGTGCTTGCTTCTCCTCCTTGTTGTGGCACATGGTAAGCATATCCTCATCTCATCTCTTTTATAAATATCTTGGTAATGTGCATACTATATTGTCGTCGATCTTCAAATTAATTGTTGGATATACATATATTTAGGTTTGCGAGATGGAGTTAAAAGTGGGAAATTTGAAGATGCAAAGAAGGTTTCGTCCCCTTCCCCGTCGTCGGAAGTCTATCATCTAGAATGTGAATCTAGTAGCCAGTGCTATGGTTGCAATCCTCCTAGCTGCAATAATTGTATAGATGGAACTTGTGCTTGTTACTGCTGAAAAGATATCAAGAATAAGCTTGTAACTTGCTCAAATTCAAGAACACTTCAGCTCTCTGCTTGTAGTACTAATAAAGAAGATCAATTTTGATCTGAGTAATAATATTCTATTATATTTAGTGCATTATCATGGAAGTATTAATTTCTGAATATGAATCGTTTTTCTTTTCGTTGTGTTTTCTTCAATCATTGGAAGAGTGAAGATTTATCGCTTCATTTGATTCAGTCGCGGTAGTGTGACCAATACTTGCTCAAATTCAAGAACACTTCAGCTCGTTTAATACATTGCTTCATTTGTCAATCATTGGAAGAGTGAAGATTTATCGTTTAATACATTGCTTCATTTGTCAAAATGATACGAATTGTTTTAAATTAACATTACAAAACAATTTAAATAATTTGATTCAGTCTAGCTAGTGTGACCAGTACTTAATAATGTAAAAATATATGATTTCATGAACAAACATGCTAAGGGTACAACTCTAAGATACCACAATGTAACTGAAATTAATCCAATTTAAAATAGAGTTAATTACATTTTTGGTTCTATATTTGCATATTTGCTTTTGATGATTGACATGTTACATATTTGGTCATCTTGTGTAATCCGCTTCCGCTGCGCACAATAGTGGGAGAGTGTTTCTTTCATCAGGGTTCCAAGATTTGACAAACTCATCGTGTTGCTTTCATCCTCAGACAACGCTGGTATGCATGCTTCTGTTTT
>NW_007362886.1:0-10152 GCF_000346735.1 Prunus mume
CTGAACCATGATAATTATATATAGTAAACAAGCAACATTAATTCCTCTGGTTGTTATACATTGTGTAACAAAAACCAAAAATAGCAATATCAACTATGAGCTAAAGATAACAGCCAATAAGGGCCTAGATGGCAGTAAAATGTCTCTGCTTGTGATCATCAATGGCTCTGCTCCTCAGGTACTTACATTACAGCTTATTTTCTACTACCTGTAATCCCTCCTTCCAAAAGATTTTTCTTTTTTGTCTTTTTTTCTGGTTGGCTTTTTCCTGTTGAATGGAGGCTTTTTCTGGCTGTCTAGCAGTTATTTCCTGCTTGGCTTCTTCCTACAAAATCCAATTACATATATTATGATAAATTAGACCCAAAGGTTAATAAAAACACTTATAGACATGCAAACAATTGAGTCTCTTGATTCATGATCATTAAATAAATAAAAAGTTTTCATGTAAACGCATTCCTTTTACCTCCCACATAAAAGAACTCTCATCCAAAGTGATTTCATCTTCTTGTTTTGGCTGCTTCATGCTAGTTGCACTCTCCCTTTCTACGGGTTCATAATCCTCGCACTCTCTGAGAGTCATAATCATCATATATAAACAACAAAATCCAATGTACAAATTAATGTTATTGACGAAAACACGAGTAATGTGAAGAAAACTTACGGAGTAAAGCCGAACGTAAGCATGAACCAATTACCGGCCTCGATATCCACAGGAAGAACAATTGAATGTAAGGTCTCGATCATATGTCTTGTTCCTTCTTGGATAATTTGAAACGTGGTGATACAAAGATGTTGAACCTCATCACATTCTTCGTTAGTGCCAGTCTTAACATGAACTAAGTCTTGATTCCCCAGATGAACCAAATAGTCAGTCACAAATTCACCAAATTGCAATGGGGGATCAGCAATCTCAAGGCCGTTCAATCTATACAGTTGCACTAGTGAATATGCAATATCACCGTCATCATTTACCTTCCTCTCCAAGGAGTATGCTATAATCTCATCCACCTCAAGCATATTTAAGGCATAGATAGTCTCGCCTACAACCACGGCCCTCCCTCGGAAAGGAATATAAGTGTTAGTTTGCACTCGTTTCCAATTCTTTGTCCCCACGTGAAAAGCAACGACATCCAATTTTTGGTGTCTGTCACACAATGTATACAAAATAAGGCCATAACAAACGGCATAACCAGTTACCTTCATAATGTATTCATAAGAAAATGGAAACAAAGGCAGTCGCACCCAATCCTTCTTATCAGGATTGTATTTCCCAAAACCTAGACTCCGACTTCGTCCCTTGGCTTCAAGAAAATAAAGTGTGCCATATGCCGACACAACTGTTCCACGCGGCTTAAACTGTACGGTAGAAGGTGTGAAGGAATCTAATTTCCTAGTTTTCATATTAAAGATAGACCCTCTGAATGAACTAAGGTCAGGTTTATCCCAATCCTCGTCTGTAAATACATATAGTTCGGAGCGGTCAAAAATCCTTGCACCCCGAACGTTAAAATCACTGAATGTGGCTACAGGTTTAGGTGCTCCTCCTCCGCCCATATCATCCACTTCTCCTCCAAATTTGAATTTAACTTCATATATGGCACCGGTATATTTGCCCCCATCGAAAGTTACCATTAAAAACACAGATCTATCTTGGCCCCCCTGATTTACCGTCATCCCCTCCATGGGCAAGCTGAACAGAGAAGAGAGAGATATATAAAACAATTCAAGTTAATCTTTTCAAACAACTACCTATACCTAGAGAGAATTAATGAATGAAGCAATGTCAAAGCTACACAATTATATATATATATATATATATACACACACAAACAAACAACAATGCGAATGAGAAAAAAAAAATTAAGGAGATGAAATCCACTAGTAAGTAAGGCATGCACTGACCTTGGGTAAGGATGAACGGTCCCATGTTTGCAACTGCCAGCCCTACTGAAGCAAAGCTCGTCCAATATTAATTTCTTCAAATGGACCAGTTGGATTTGGTGGGACAAAAGCGCGGCTAGAGATTTCTCCATCTCTGATATCTTGCCCGGTTCGCCATGAGAATTCTCCATCTCCCATATCTCGCCCAGTTCGCGCAGAGATTTATCCATCTCCGATACCTTGCACAGAGATTTCTCGATCTTTGATGTATTGTGGCGTGAAGCCATCGTCAAGGTATGGTCTTGACCCGACGTGAGCTCAATGGCAGCGACCATGATATTGGAATACTAAACTGAGGCAAAAGGGAATTTAGGGTTTGGGGATACTGCGGCAGAAGGGAGTTTTTATATGGTTGGTTGTGGGTATGAAATATATTATGCTGAGGCTTGCCAGTCTTAACATGAACTAAGTCTTGATTCCCCAGATGAACCAAATAGTCAGTCACAAATTCACCAAATTGCAATGGGGGATCAGCAATCTCAAGGCCGTTCAATCTATACAGTTGCACTAGTGAATATGCAATATCACCGTCATCATTTACCTTCCTCTCCAAGGAGTATGCTATAATCTCATCCACCTCAAGCATATTTAAGGCATAGATAGTCTCGCCTACAACCACAGCCCTCCCTCGGAAAGGAATATAAGTGTTAGTTTGCACTCGTTTCCAATTATTTGTCCCCACGTGAAAAGCAACGACATCCAATTTTCGGTGTCTGTCACACAATGTATACAAAATAAGGCCGTAACAAACGGCATAACCAGTTACCTTCATAATGTATTCATAAGAAAATGGAAACAAAGGCAGTCGCACCCAATCCTTCTTATCAGGATTGTATTTCCCAAAACCTAGACTCCGACTTCGTCCCTTGGCTTCAAGAAAATAAAGTGTGCCATATGCCGACACAACTGTTCCACGCGGCTTAAACTGTACGGTAGAAGGTGTGAAGGAATCTAATTTCCTAGTTTTCATATTAAAGATAGACCCTCTGAATGAACTAAGGTCAGGTTTATCCCAATCCTCGTCTGTAAATACATATAGTTCGGAGCGGTCAAAAATCCTTGCACCCCGAACGTTAAAATCACTGAATGTGGCTACAGGTTTAGGTGCTCCTCCTCCGCCCATATCATCCACTTCTCCTCCGAATTTGAATTTAACTTCATATATGGCACCGGTGTATTTGCCCCCATCGAAAGTTACCATTAAAAACACAGATCTATCTTGGCCCCCCTGATTTACCGTCATCCCCTCCATGGGCAAGCTGGACAGAGAAGAGAGATATATAAAACAATTCAAGTTAATCTTTTCAAACAACTACCTATACCTAGAGAGAATTAATGAATGAAGCAATGTCAAAGCTACACAATTATATATATATATACACACACACAAACAAACAACAATGCGAATGAGAAAAAAAAAATTAAGGAGATGAAATCCACTAGTAAGGCATGCACTGACCTTGGGTAAGGATGAACGGTCCCATGTTTGCAACTGCCAGCCCTACTGAAGCAAAGCTCGTCCCATATTAATTTCTTCAAATGGACCAGTTGGATTTGGTGGGACAAAAGCGCGGCTAGAGATTTCTCCATCTCTGATATCTTGCCCGGTTCGCCATGAGAATTCTCCATCTCCCATATCTCGCCCAGTTCGCGCAGAGATTTATCCATCTCCGATACCTTGCACAGAGATTTCTCGATCTTTGATGTATTGTGGCGTGAAGCCATCGTCAAGGTATGGTCTTGACCCGACGTGAGCTCAATGGCAGCGACCATGATATTGGAATACTAAACTGAGGCAAAAGGGAATTTAAGGTTTGGGGATACTGCGGCAGAAGGGAGTTTTATTATGGTTGGTTGTGGGTATGAAATATATTATGCTGAGGCTTGGAATTTATTCAAGAGATCAATATGCTTTCATTCATGGGTAAAGTACGAATTGCAAAGCATGTATTCATATAATGACCTAATTAATCTTGCTAGAAACAGGAAACATTTAAAATATATATATTTGAGAGAAAACAGGAAACTTATAAGAAGAAGAAACTTATAATTGTTTTTTTAATATATATATGTACGTATTCTATTTAGTAGGTGTAGGTATTCTATTTAGTTTTCTTTTTTTTTTAGAATTTCTTTCTTTTTTAAAAAAATTTCTTTCTTTTTTAAAAATAAATTCCTAGTGTTACCTGTTTGTTTATTTGTTACCCTTTTTATGATTTTTTTTGGGTTTTAGGGCCAATTGAGGAAGATGTTTAGTTCAAAGCCCTATATAATTGACCTTCTTCTTTGATTTTATTGCTTCACTCTCGTTAATCAAAGGTGCTGGTGGACTGGATCTCTCTTTGACACCATCGTTTTTGCTTCGTTGTCCAAGATAATCAAAGGTTAGCTCATCATCTCATGCTTTCTCAGTTATATTTTAGTTTTGTTTTCTTTTGAACATTGTAGTAGTATTGTTTCTATTTGGTTAGAGTTGTGCATCTCAGTTTTCTTAGGATGTACACTGCTGTTTTTTTACCTTACTCTTCTTTTTGAGCTCAAGTGTTTTCTAAGGATACTGTTTGTTCTTACAAGTATACTGTATATTTTGGACGATTTTGTTCTCTTCGTTCTTTATCAGCATACTTATAATGAAGTGGAATTTTTAAAGTCTCTCTTTTTGGTGTTCTTAGTTTAATCTCTCAGTGACAGTGTTGCTCTTTTCAAATTATTTTTGCATGGTGTTGATGTTTGTTTGGTGTCATGTAATTGACTCTTTCTGCACAAATATTTACTTTTTAGAAAAATAAGACTAACCCTGAAAGTAATTTTTGTGTAAAATTTCTTTTCATAGGACTAAATCCATTAATTAATTGTGATTGTTGCCAGTGGCGAAAAACCAAATAAACTCGTAGTTGAAGGAAAGCCCGAGAAGAAAACGTCTAAATTACTAGATTTGTATTTTGTATCGTGATGATGGATAAGTGGGGTTGGGATGCTGATTTGGAAGGCGTGCATTGCAATTTGTTTGTTTTGCTGGCCTGCTAATTAAAAGGATTAAATGTTTGTTTGTTTCTATATCTTTTCTTGCAGTTTACTTTCGTTGCTAAGAATTCTTTACAGTAAATGGAGGACCAGAGAACGAAGTTTGAGTTTGTTGAAACGTTGCATCGTGAAAATAAGAAACAAAACCAGGTCATTGGTTCTGCGGTTTGTTTTTACAGTTTCACGTTTAATTATAAAATTTCTCAAAAATTGTATCAGTGGTATTTATATTTTGATCCTTACAAGCCACCTATAAATGCGGTATTTGTAAAAGTTGCTGGACAAAATGCAAAAACAGTATTTGAAAGGAATTGTGCAGTTACTGATGGTGTTGTTTTACGGCCGTGGACATATTTGTTCTCCCAACAAAAGGACTTTCCCAACTTGCCTCAAGATACAGAGTTGAGGAAGGGAATTTGGTGTCTATGTTATGATCGCTTCGAACACGATCTTAAAGAGTGGACGACTCTAGTGAACAATGGTTATTATGATGAGCTTAAACTACCTATCAAGATTCGCGATGGTTGTCTTAACGACTTCTGGCTTAATTCTATAAGGTAGTTGGTTAGATTTTTATTTATTATTAATTTTGTTTGGTTAAAATTGATTATAGTTTAGTTTAGTTTTAATTTAATTGTATTTGACATAAATTCTTTGTATTAATTGTTTGTAGGGATTTGATTTCTTGTGTACGTCGCATCCATTCTAAGGGGTTATATCATGGTGGATTGCGTGACCGGACTAACTATGTATTTGTTGACAAATGTCTGAAGATAGTCAACATTAATGGATCTTTGGATGAGTTGAAAGTTATGAAAAACGTGAGAAGGAAAAGAAAAAAGATATTACAGGCCTTTTATGGATGTTGGACAACTGGTTCGAATCGATAGTAAGGGGAGACAAACGTAATTGGCCGGAATGTGACGCGTTCTTTAAGGATGCCAAATATGTTGACACTTTGGGTTTGGGGTGAGATCTCCATCTCTCTTTTATTTTATTTTTTCTTGCTCTTTCTTTTTTATTTCATTTCTTTCTTATATGATGGATGTTCTTTTTGTCTTTTCAGCTATAAAGATTTTGTCGATAAAGTGGAGGGTCATCCGTTTTTGTTAAGCCCTGACGACAGGATGCATCTCTTTGATGTTTATGAACGTAAGAGGATTGATCCAACTACTTGTCAAGATGTCCAACACGCTTTGACATCATCTGATTTTGATAAGTTCAAAAACTGGAACAGTTCTTCAACCCTTGCTAGCATGGATAGCCATATGTTGGGTGTTTATCATTATAATCCCAATCGTAAATCTACCAGTTATAATCCTAATCATCATAAATTTACCACATATGGTGGGGGTGTGAAGGATCTTCTTAGGTACCTCAGGAATCTGAATCATCATTATCATGAACAGAAGTTGGTTGTTTCTATGGAAGATGTGGATCGTCGTGTTCGTACTCAATTTGGTGGGTTTTTGGAGCAGCTGTACAAGCATTTATAGGTTCATAGAGGAGTGGTGTTTGGTTCATGGTGTTATTTTATTTTGTGTCATAACATTTTGTAAATCAAAGATTTCATGGCATCAGTACAATTGGTACAATAATTAGTCTAAGAAATTGTTTTGCAAACTGCAATATTAATACAAGTACATGTGACACTAGGGGCGTTTTATAAATTTTATACATGCACTACATTTTTCTCTCCTGCAACTTACTACTGCAAAGCATTATTACTACCCATACATTTGATATCCAACTTTCAGTGAGACTGACAGCATTGAAGCTTCAAACAAACTATGATGATTGGTGGGTGATATTGAAGAAAAACTCACGGAAGCATCATAATTTACAAGTAAGCACCCTTTGTTTGCTGAAACAAAACATCAAATGCAGTGACGTAATATCAATAATTTATTAACGCAAAACTCCACATGAGCCGTATATATGTTGTTTTTTTCTTAGTTAAAGAACAGCAAAATGAAAAAGTTTAGGCTAAAATTTAATGAATGAATCTCATACAACCACTATACCTTTTCGAATCTTAAGCAAAGTAAAAATCACATTCAATGCGAACAACCCATATATAAATGGGTGGAATAAATAAATAAAAACAAAGGAACTACATTTTGAAAAAGAAAAGAATTACCACTCACCTCAATGGCTTTGGCAAAGATAAGTAAGCCATTGGCCATCATCAGCAGGAGACTGTCAGCAGAATTATCCTCTCTGAGCTCATTCTTCTCATGTGTCACCTGTTCAATTTTCAAACAACTTGCATGAAGATATGGTTGATTAAAAAAAGATGCAACTAAGATGCACAAGTTTCTTCTCAGCTCTAACCTACTGATGCATAAGGAATGATCCAAACTAACCAGTCTTAAAAAACAAAAAAAAACAAAAAAACAGTAGGGTTTCAGCTAAATACCTACAGAATTAAGTACGCATATATTTTTTGAATCTTCTACACAAATGACACAGTAACAAAATATTTGGGGGCAAAGAAATTTGTAAAGTTCCTTTATACATAGCTAGATTTTGACAACAGGGGATGCATTCTCCTTTCGTAAGTACTGAATCTGACCAAGCAAGTACTTTTAACAGTCGAGTAGCTGCACACAACATATAGAGGCCTTTCAACTGTTCAGCTGATTTAGTTCTTTACAAGAGTTATCTCAAATTAAGAATGACCCACCATCATATCAAAAAATGCTTACAATAAGAGAGTCATGGTGAACTTCTCATAAATAAAAGGCAACTTACAAGGAGCATCAGCCAGCTCAAGAAAAATGACACACGCTTATATTTCTCACTCTCAGCCTTGTGGATTCTCTAAGGAATTTTCCTGTGTATCTTTTTTCTAGGACAAGCCCTGCACATCAAACAGCTTTAAACATCTATCCAAGCAATCTGAGTGATTTTTCATCCTAATAAACAGTCATGCTAATCCACTTGGATGTGTCACATCCATTATTCTAAAGAACTTAACACAATTTGATAATGCCTAGAGGAAATGCAGTTGGAAGACACTCAAAAACCTCTTATAAAGCATGAACATATTAATGCCATTAGTGCAATCATAAAGGAGTATGAAGTTCAAAATACATAAAGGAACAGCGGGTTGTTTTTTCTTTATGAAAAACGAATCAGTAATCCACATCAGAAAGAGATTTTAACTGACATAAATCAGCTTCATCAACAGGAATCAAATTCTTTGTTCACAATAGAGCCTAAGTGAGCACTTCTGTCAAGAAATCCACATTATTTGAATCCTCTAATCAGTTAGAAAGGCTACCTGTCAAAAACGAATCATATGTATTCTTTCCTTCACATGAATTCCATAAACTTTCTCTGAGAAAATTCTATTCCAAAACGTAGCTGTATTTCTATATTTCTAAGTAGATTTCGACAGGGATGAAACTTATACTGGTTCCACAACATAATGTGTGTACCCTGTATCTTTTTCATCACTCCTTCAGAAACCCCATGTCTAAATTTTCAATTTGCCTTTTTCAAAATGTTACACTACTTTGCATCATAAAGTTTCTAAAGCAGGACAAGCTTTACCGTTCCTAAGTACACATGAACATCCAGCCTTTAATTAATATGCCAAGCATTAGAATATCCAATCCAGATAATAGAAAGTTTCTAGCACTCATAACAATGCTTATGCGCTCATGTGAAAATTAAGATCTGAACAACTTACCCACGCACTGAGGTCTCCGTTACATTAGCCTTGTCAGCCACCGGAACAGGATCCTGTGAACCCATGATCCAATAACGGTCTCTATGATGAACTAAATAGAGCCTTATATCCTATAATAAGAAGCAATACCAAATTCAGACATTCTTGAATCTTGTCAGATGATCCTCCAAACAACAGTAGGCAACCATATTTATCGTTATTGGGCCTGAATTTTTGCACTTTATATATAGATATTGAATTTTAAAATGAAACCCTAGTTTGCTTTCCTACAAATGATTGTTCTACCTCATTGCTCAGTAAACAAAAACCCTTAATCAACTGAACCGCAAAAATATTACAATTAATAAATTGAAATGATAGCTTTTAACCCATCTTGTAGAAAATGATACTTGAACTACGAGAAATTCGGAATTAGACATCAATTTAACCCCAATCCAGAAAAAGGATTTGTACTGTTTAGAAAGAAACAAAAAGCCATAATTCCAGAGACCCTAGATCAGAACAAAGAAACCATTTTGTGGAGAAGAAAGAAGAATACACCCAGAGGAAATCCACAATTAGATTGAGAAAATGAAAAATTTACTGAATCACCTACCTCACCTGCAGTTGGAAATGCTGGGCAGGACAAATGGGGTCTTGGATTAAGAGAAATTCAATAGATTTCGAAGAAAAATAACAAAGGATTTGGTTGAAATCTGGGGGTATATATTTACACAGAAAAATGTCATTGAATAACGAGGTAAGGTAACTGTACGCTTGGCATTTAGGAGGAGGGGAGGAAGACAGAGAGTGTGGCGGGAGAAAACGAGGCAGGGGAGGGCGTGTGGTGAGCGCTTGCCTTTTTGGTGCGCAATGAACCCAGCCACGTGACTCGCCACGTGATCTTCCTTGTTTTTTTCATAGCTCACGTTGTATTATTACATTATATATGCTAGTGGTGAATTGAAATTTTTTTGTTGTTGGAGTGGTGAATTGATTTTATAAATTATATCAGCACCTTCCCCTTTTTGTTTTTTTTTTTAATGAAAAGAAAAATTAAAGAAATAGTGATAGGATTATTAGCAAATCTGTTAAGAGGCATACATATGAACTTTTTATAATGTCAACTTCTTGAGTAGCCAAAATATGAAACCAATCTATTCGGGTTTGGGGGGGATCGCGGTGGATTCCTAGACCAATTAATTTTCGTATTGCCTCTCTCATGCAACAAGGGCAAGAAGATTTAAAGGTCAGTGAGCTTATTATTGAGAATGGTACACCATGCTGGAATGTCTCATAATTCCATTTTTTTGGCAATGGATGTGGATGAAATTTTGAAAATCCCGTTGAGCGTTTGTCTCCCGGCAGATCTCGTTTGGCATTATGATAAGAGGTCATCTTACAGTTAGAGAAGTGCTTACTATGTTGCAATGGACTTGGAATTGGAGGAGGGGCAAGGATTGGCAACAACTTCAGTGAGTGAAGATGCTTCAGTTTGGAAGGTGTGT
>NW_007362888.1:0-10255 GCF_000346735.1 Prunus mume
ATTAATATAAAAGAAATAATAAAACAAAAAGTCAAAAACTTTGCGTGACAAAATATTTCGTCGCGCAAACTATTAAATTAGTTTATTTTAATTAAAAAATTTTAAAACACAAAAAATATTTCGTCGCGCAAAACTCTAAAAATTTGGGTAGGTACAAAAAATGGAATGCTGGAATGTTATTTAAAAAAAAATTAAAAAAATTTCAAGACTTTGTGTGACCAATATTTTTCGTCGCACAAAACTTTAGTATTCGTCTTGCAAGGTAGATTTGCGCGACAAAGATTAGGTTTCGTCGCACAAACCCTATCTTCACGAGATTTGCGCGACCAAAATTTCGTCGCGCAGGTTTTGTGTGACAAAATTGTACTTTATGCTACAAACATATTTCATTGCGCAAAGTGTTTTTTGTAGTAGTGAAGTGCTGATGTGTCATGTGAGGAGCTCACTTTTTTTTTTCCTTAAGTGAATAATTTTTTTTTTTGGTTCGAAAAAGTGGAATAAAATAATGTAATTCCTTTTTTTTTTCATTTTTTCTTTTCTTTCTCTCTCCCCATCTGGATCTATCTGGTTCTCTTTCAAATTCAATCCCCATCCTCAACAATAACAAAATCCTTCAGTTCTTCACACCCAAACCCAAAAACCCAAAAACTCAATTCACCAATTTCCCCCATAAACAACTCCCAAAAATAATGGAAAATATTATTTTGGCCCTTTTGATCTGCCTCATTTTTGCTTTGTAAAATGGGTATGGAGGAACCAAGGTCAAAGGCAGGCGAAAAATCGAAGACGTGAAGATGAACAAGGAGGTTCAGGAGTCCAGGAGGTTTTCGATGGTGCAAGACAACTGGAGCCAGCGAAAGAGCCACCAAAGCAACATCGGCGTAGAGATTCAGTTCTTGGAGGTGGTGGAGGCGCATAGGCGGATGGTTTCTGGGATCAAGTACTATCTCAAGGTCTTTACCGTGAAGGTGGTGAAGCTAGGAACATAGAAAGAAAAAGGGAGAGATAAAGAGAGATAGGGAGGAGTTGTTAGGGTAAGGGTCATTTTAACTTTGGGAGAGAAGAGAGAAGGGGAGGGGAAGTAATAATTTTCTAAACTTTTTCTTTCCTATTTGTTATATTCATTAAAATAAAATATTTTATTATTTTTTACACATGGCATACAAGAGTGGGTTCTATTTGTGCTATATCAGCATTTTAACATAATTTTTTAACAGAGTTAACAGTTGATGGTAAAGTGGGACACAAAACCACTGTCAAGGGGGTTAAGTGGGTCATTTTAACTTTGAGGGGGTAAAGTGAGATTTGACCGAAGTTTCAGGGTTCCAAAAAACGAATATTTATTTCCTTTCTAAAAAAAAGTGATAAACTGATATGTAAAACTTTAACATTTGGATGAAAATGATGAAAGATAGAAAATGGGAAACATGATGAATGGATGGATGGATGGTTAGAAAATAGGTTGAGTATTTTCTTTATAATTTGAAAAAATATCTACAAATAACGTCAAATCAAGATGAATGGTTAGGAAACAAATTATTGGGGATGAGAGCTTGAAACCTAAAACTCAATATAGAAAGAGAAAAAAAAAAACTCAAAGCATAAACTACACTCATTTGACATATTTATGATCACAAAAATAAAAAACGATGCTTCAACAGCTTATGATCACAAAAAATCAGAAATTGTTTGTCCACAATTTGATTGTTTGGTACTGATACAACAACGAACATAAGACCCAGAATGAAATCTCATTTGTAACATCCCACATCGACCAACGGAGAGGGGGTGATATGCCTTATATGTACATACCCATCTCCATCTAGCATGAGGACTTTTGGGAGCTCACTGGCTTCGGAGTTATGAGAACTCTGAAGTTAAGTGAGTTTGGGCTAGAGCAATCTCAAGATGGTTGACCTACTGGGAAGTTGCTCGTGAGTTCCCAGAAACAAAACCATGAGGGCAGGGAGGGGGGCCCAAAGCGGATAATATCATGCTATGGAGGAGCCGATCCCAGGATGTGACATCATTAACTAGAGATCAGAACATAAGCCAATTCCTTATTCATACAAAGAAACCCTAGCTGCTCTCTCCTTCTGTGAGTCATAAAGGAAAACTCCATAAAGGGAGGAGGAGGAAAAAACGTCACTGCCCCTTCTCCCCCTCTTCTCTTCTCGTCTTTTCCTTTTAGGTTAGTGAATAAGTCTACTGGGGCGTTTTGAAAAAAAAGCCTCTTGTGGGGGTTTCCTCCGAGCCATTGTTAGATTGAAGTTCCCCATCACCTATTTTAGTCTATGTTCCCAATCAAATCCTGCTCCCAAAACCTGCTCCTTAATGCAGCTTATGTTCTCTAAATTTGATCCTACATCATCTTTGATGGAGGTTGCTGCAAATCACTCAATTATTCTTTGGTGAGGTTGTTTTTTTGTTTATTTGTTCGCTTTTACGCAGGTAGATCGCTGGAAATCATATTTTCCCCAGATCTGTTACAGATGCGGTGGTGGGTGTGGCCGTGACAGCGCTTCTTCAATGATGGTTGTTGCATCGATTGAGCTGCACCAAAATGAATTCAGCTGCATCCTTAACTTGTGATACTCGCAAGTGCATGAGCCGTTGGTAGTTTAGCATATGTAAGTGCGAGGTCAATTCCACAGAGATTGGTGATTGAATGATCCAATTCAGTTTCCTTACACAAAACATAAATGAAAACAAAAGAACATAAAACAAGGAAGAAAGAAAATAACTAACTCAAGCAAATAAGTTCCCAAGTTCAATTCAGATTCATGGATTAATTCTAGCTAAAGTACGATTAAGCCATAGTGTTTGGTACTAACCTTGTATTCCTAATTCCATAATTTGATCATATATTGTCTAACCTAAAATTAAGCATTAGAAATCCATTAAGCATAGAAGAATGTTTTAAACAACCAAGCATGCATCTAATCCCTGTTGTCAAATGTCCATACATACTCTTCCTATTCATAGTTCAATTCAAAGTAAACCATGATGTCTACTCTTAATTCAAACCAAGATAGCTAACATACAAGCTTTTAATGGTGATCAATCATTCAAACAAGCATGTTAACTTATAAGCATAATGAATAAGAACAAGACCGTAATTGAAACTTGAAAACTTTAAATAAGAATTTACATTATAATGAAAAATAAATTACAACTAAGAAGCAAAAGGGTTTTGTACAACAATTGAGAACATTAAAGAAAAACTTAGAGAATTTGAGAAAGAGAAGGGAGAAGTGTTTGAGAACTTTAGAGAATTTGATGAAAGAAAAGGAGAGGTGTTTGAGAGCATGGAGAATTTGAGGAGAGAAGGAAAGGTGTTTGAGAACTTGGAGAATTTGATGAAGGGAATGGAGAGGTGTTGAGAACATGGAGAATTTGAGGAGATAAGGGAAAGGTAAAGAAGGGAAAGGAGGAGAAGGAAGAGAAGGAGAAGGGAGAAGGGAGAGAAGCTCTAGAGAGGTGTTTGAGAGCTCCTCCCTTTTGGGTGTGTTTACAAGTTTGGAGAACCTCACTATTTATAGGCCTAGGGGAAGTGAAATTCTAAATTGAGTACTCATTCTACCTACAACACTCAGTTCACCAACTTTACCTAACTTCCCCACCAAAATAATTAGCTCATGCTTATGTCATGCATGACAATGCATTGAAGTTTTCTTTTGGGCTCGTTTTGGGCTTGTTCCTCCGTTCTGAAAAATCTAGAAAAATCTGGATCTTGAAGCTTTTTGTCTTATCTTTCCAAATATGCAGCCCAGCTCAAGGAAAAATTGAAAATGCATTCAAATGTCAATTTTGGCACAGTAACATAGACGGAATCTGGACCTTAAGTTGCCAAAACTTGCATAACTTCCTCTAGAGGACTCAGAATCATAAACCGTAAAATGCTCCAGAAACTAGATTTCCACATATTTCCAATGATTTATGGCTCATTATCTGGTTATTCCTGAGAAAGTACAGTCCAATATGTGAAGTTGACTGATCTGCAGTCATAGTTTTGAGCTAACTTGACTCCAAAATGCATTAAATGAGTCCCAAAGCTTAATACACTGAAACAAACACAAAAGAGATTACAGACACAAGTTTAACTTAAAAACATAAGCAAATCATAAGTTAGAATGGTACAAAATGATATGTAATTATGTACCGATCAAATACCCCTCCTCGAGCAAAACAAAAGGAAAACAAAGATAAAAACAAAATAAGAAGTTAATTTGACCACTTTCGCAGGTAACTCGATTGCATTGAGTGTATGCAACAAGCCTTTATACCTCTAGGCATCCCTAGTAAGAGAAGCTGTGTCTCCTGAGGGTTTAACAGATACGATACCCACAAACGTTTTAGTGATTCTACCAAATAAAGTGGTTAGAAAACTTATTAGATTTTGTTAGTTCTAAAAAAAAAAAAAAAAGACAATACAACAACAACAACAACAACTTCTTCATCATCATCATGGCGCGCATTTTGATTCTACAATAAGAGCCTTTAGTTTGGCTTTCTTGATCTCCTATCTCGGGTTTTCATGCACCGCTTCTTGGGACTCCTCACTTGAGCTCCCAAAGATCACTCTCTTAGCTTGAACAAAACTTGCCTTGTGATCTCGCTTGTGCTTCCCTGGGTTCTCCAAGGCCTCCAGCTGTTTTTGCATGCCTTTAGAATAAGAATCTACCATCTTTGATAGCTTTTCGTTTTCTTCCTGCAGTATTTGAAGATAGCGTTGGTTCTCCTCTGTTGTCTTTGCCCTCACTACTACAAAAAAGGAAAAACACGACGGTAAATCACCGTAGCCCAGCTCAAGGAAAAATAAAAAATGCATTCAAATGTCAATTTTGGCACAGTAACATAGACGGAATCTGGACCTTAAGTTGCCAAAACTTGCATAACTTCCTCTAGAGGACTCAGAATCATAAACCGTAAAATGCTTCAGAAACTAGATTTCCACATATTTCCAATGATTTATGGCTCATTATCTGGTTATTCCTAAGAAAGTACAGTCCAATATGTGAAGTTGACTGATCTGCAGTCATAGTTTTGAGCTAACTTGACTCCAAAATGCATTAAATGAGTCCTAAAGCTTAATACACTGAAACAAACACAAAAGAGATTACAGACACAAGTTTAACTTAAAAACATAACCAAATCATAAGTTAGAATGGTACAAAATGATATGTAATTATGTACTGATCAAATACCCCTCCTCGAGCAAAACAAAAGGAAAACAAAGATAAAAACAAAATAAGAAGTTAATTTGACCACTTTCGCAGGTAACTCGATTGCATTGAGTGTATGCAACAAGCCTTTATACCTCTAGGCATCCCTAGTAAGAGAAGCTGTGTCTCCTGAGGGTTTAACAGATACGATACCCACAAACGTTTTAGTGATTCTACCAAATAAAGTAGTTAGAAAACTTATTAGATTTTGTTAGTCCTAAAAAAAAAAAAAAAGACAATACAACAACAACTTCTTCATCATCATCATGGCGCGCATTTTGATTCTACAATAAGAGCCTTTAGTTTGGCTTTCTTGATCTCCTATCTCGGGTTTTCATGCACCGCTTCTTGGGGCTCCTCACTTGAGCTCCCAAAGATCACTCTCTTAGCTTGAGCAAAACTTGCCTTGTGATCTCGCTTGTGCTTCCCTGGGTTCTCCAAGGCCTCCAGCTGTTTTTGCATGCCTTTAGAATAAGAATCTACCATCTTTGATAGCTTTTCATTTTCTTCCTGCAGTATTTGAAGATAGCGTTGGTTCTCCTCTGTTGTCTTTGCCCTATTCTTTTTCAATCTTTTGATGTCACGTTGATATTCATCAACCAAATTCTGCTCTGCCACCAACTGAGCTCTCAGTACTTGCACCTTATAAGATTTCTCAATGAGGCGATGCCCCACACTTGCGATAGATGCCGCACTTTGCACGCTCAGTACCATGACGTCGCTCACTAACCGGTTGTCATTTCTCGTTCCCAGTATGTGCACATCCCTGGGAGTCACCAAACTCTTCGCAACTCCAATGGCAACTTCATTGTCAAGGAATAACGAGTTGTTTACTATCACTGGTCCTCGCGAGGAAGCAAAGTAGTGCGTCCAGACCGGTGCAACTTCTTGCCCCCATGTCTGTGTTGGCGGAGCTAGGTTAAGATCTAGAAAAGATGAGACGGAATACGGCATTTTCTTTATGCTTCATTTTTCTTTCTTTTTCTCTCTTTTCTCTTTCTTCTTTCCTCTATCTTTCTGCGTGGTTGTAATTATTATTATTTCTTAGGGCTAACAAAACTAAAACTAAAACAAGATAAAAACAAAAATAAAACAAAAAACTCAAAACAATCTTTCCGAACATTTTCCGAAGAGAAACGACTCATGCACATGACTCAAAAGTTTTAACAATAAAATCTCAGTTTTAGACATCATTCACAAAGCGGCAAAGTTCAAAACATAACATGCTCAAGGTGTAGTAGTGTGATAGCCAAATGCAACAAATTCCCCAATCTTGGTTTACACATAATTTCAAAAATCATACAAAGCACAAATTCAACTTTAAATCTCACCAAAGTTGTCCTCTTACAAATGAATTACTTAGGGGAGGGTTACAATGCATCACTCAGTTATAAACATGAGATTAGAGTTAAACCATAAATGACTTAACTCGTAATATAAGGATGAAGAACTTGCATTAATATGATCTTAAGAATGATGCCAAACACTTAAAAGTAGGAAAATGAATGCAATTCAACCACATCACATTTAAGATCAATTTAGGTCTTTAGCATAGGTTGTAATGGGGTCAAGGGTGTAAGGTAAGTATGAAATGAAAGATATGGATAATACAAAGTCCAAGGAACTCACAATGTAAGAGCATAAAACAATTGTTTTCAAGACTTTGAGGCATCATGATTAGATTTTTTATTTTTATTTTTTTACATGATCAAAACTCCTTATACCTCCATTCTTTTAATTGATCAAACGCCAATTTATTTTGAGGCCAATAAAGAACCCAAAAACAAAATTTCATTCAACCACCACTTAATCACAACTTTTCTCTTTTCGTTCACCAAATGTGTGAACTTTTTTTTTCCGAAACGTAACACCCTTTCTCAAACTTAATATGAAAAACACATCCCAATTAAAGATCATGAGTTCCTTAGAAAGGTAAATACTTGTTTTTCAGGCTAAGGCGAGAAAATATAATTGGTTAAATGAAAGAAAAGGTTTACATGTAGGCTCAAAATGGTTAACAATGAAAAATCATGCTTAAGCATGCATATGGTTAGTTTGAAAGGCACAAACGATCCAAAGAGAGCCTTAATATCATTTCTTAAATGTCATGTAATTAAATCGCACAAGAATGAATGACTTTTAAGTGCTCAACCAAATCAATGAATAATGAGATCAAACACCAACTTAGGTGACAAGAAAATAAGAGTTTGTGCATAACACTCATGAATTGAAGGATAAGGCTCAAAAGCTCAATTTATATGTTGGTTATATAAGTCTAATTTATGCTTGCTACAATTCTTTGGATCATGAAAATCCTTTAATTGAAAAATTATGAAACAAATGGCAAGTGTAAAGAAGGTTTCAAACATATCATGCTAGAACAATGCCAAATTTAGAAATTATGTAAATTAAAAATATAATTTTTCAAAATAAGTGCGCGTGGAGCAATCCTCCTCATTCACGTGGTGCTGAAGGAGTGGATTGAACGGATGAGACGGGCTGACGTGTCGACGCGTGATCTGGATTAGTTGAGTTGAGTCCATCTCATGTTGCAGGTCGTTTGTGTCAAACGACATGTCGTTTTTTGTTCTCGTTTTATGCAATTTGAACCGTTCTTTCATATTTTTGTCGTGATCTGATGGCCTACGTTGCATAGCCATTAGAACTTCGTCTCCCCAACAAGCCATTAAACAAAGAAATATTTAGTCATATACCCATTCTTAGCACTAAAACTATAAATAAACCTACACCATTTAATTTTTATAAACATACCCAAAAAATGACAGCTGGACCTATTGAATTTAATTTTGGTTATTAAATTACTTCGATGCCCTATTGAGTGTTTTGGATTTTTTTATGAGATTTTGGGGTTGAGTTTGTTTTAAGAAATTAATGGCAGTTTTGTAATTTAAAAGAAGTTAAAAGCATTTTTGCTACGTTGTAAATGGGCTTTGGGTATGTTTCTAAAGTCCATTTCATAGAAATTATGTAAATTAAAAATATAATTTTTCAAAATAAGTGCGCGTGGAGCAATCCTCCTCATTCACGTGGTGCTGAAGGAGTGGATTGAACGGATGAGACGGGCTGACGTGTCGACGCGTGATCTGGATTAGTTGAGTTGAGTCCATCTCATGTTGCAGGTCGTTTGTGTCAAACGACATGTCGTTTTTTGTTCTCGTTTTATGCAATTTGAACCGTTCTTTCATATTTTTGTCGTGATCTGATGGCCTACGTTGCATAGCCATTAGAACTTCGTCTCCCCAACAAGCCATTAAACAAAGAAATATTTAGTCATATACCCATTCTTAGCACTAAAACTATAAATAAACCTACACCATTTAATTTTTATAAACATACCCAAAAAATGACAGCTGGACCTATTGAATTTAATTTTGGTTATTAAATTACTTCGATGCCCTATTGAGTGTTTTGGATTTTTTTATGAGATTTTGGGGTTGAGTTTGTTTTAAGAAATTAATGGCAGTTTTGTAATTTAAAAGAAGTTAAAAGCATTTTTGCTACGTTGTAAATGGGCTTTGGGTATGTTTCTAAAGTCCATTTCATATAGAGTTTTTTTTTTATGATTTGGGCTCCTATATTGGGTATAATAGTGAATCTCCCTTAAAACCTTTCTTTTCTTTCTTACTTCTTTCTTCGCTTTTGCACTGAAACAGATTGATTCATTTCACCAACAAGCATAGGAAGGTGAAAAAGATATCCGAAAAGCATAACATGAAGGTGGAGCGAGAGGGGAAGGTGAAAAAGATGTCCGAAAAGCATAGCATGAAGGTAGAGCGATAGCGGAAGGTGAAAAAGATGTCTAAAAAGCAATCCGCTATCGAGTTGGACCACTTGCGGGAGCTCTTTAAGCCCCATATAGAGTCATTTGATTACATGGTGGTCATGCTAATGGTTGGCAATCTTTTCCTTTTATCCTTAACCTTATCAAGTCTATTTTCATATTTCCTTTAGGTGGGTTCTCGGAATCTAGGATCATACGATTGATTCGAGGTTGACAAATCATATGTTGACTTCAAACATTTGAGTATATTTCAAATAGATGCCATGATAAATCATTGTCATTTTTTTTTTCCGGCTGAATCCATGTCAAACATATTTTTTTTCATTTTTTGTTAGAAATTTAGGGTGTGAAAACTAAAAACTAAGGATGAAATGGTTACCAAACGGGCGTTTAGTTTTTTGGACATGTTGAAGAGTTTATATTTGCATCATTATGTGAATACTCTTGAGGCCTACTGGGTACACCCCATAAGAATAAGCATGGAGGGTATGTGTTTTGGGGTGTTGAATCCTCTTCTGATTTGTTTGACAATGCAGTCAAAGTGTTGCAACTTAAAAGGTGCTAATCTAAAGAAGCTAATTTCCTTAAAAGAAGAGTCATCAGAAATGGGAGGGTAAGTATTTTTTATTTCTCTTTTGCTTATCATGTTATCATATGCCCTGTATTTGCTAGCTGCGCTATCGTTTTTCATTTTAGTTTTTCCTATTTATTTTCTGAATTTTCTTTTATTTTAATTTTTGTTAATCTGTTATAGGTAAGTTGTAAATGGGATTGAGAGAGTTGCTCGTCTCCATATAGTACCAAAGCGGAACTATGTGCACGGCAACAAATTTGATGGATTTTGATGCATAAAAAATTGTTTTGGGGGAAGCATAATGACTAGCTCAACTTGATTTTCTTCTTGTCTTCTAGCCAATGAGTTTGGTGAAAAAATCATTTCATGATTAAGGAATAGGATTTACTGATAAAGCAATTGAAATAAGGTTTGGTTCTTTATCCCACTCATAACAAGTCATTATAACAAATATGTAATCAAACTTACATTGAAACGACCCGACCCAAATTCCACTTTGAAATCCGGGCCGAATCCTGTTTAAAATTGACACCTGGTAACTGTGGGTCGTAAAAGACGAAAATACCCTAAAAACTGTAATATAAACCTGAGCCCCTAACTCGTGGCTGCGCCTGATAACTGTAGGCTGCCTACGTACCCTTACTGAGGGATCAA
>NW_007362889.1:0-11910 GCF_000346735.1 Prunus mume
ATATATATATATATATTATGTATTATATGTCAACGGTGCTCTCTTAAATTTGAGGAGAGAGCCTATATATTGTGGATGCTCTCTTAAATTTGAGGAGAGAGAAATGACTCCTAGTGCATTCCTATTGCTTTGTTTTATGAATAGTTTAAATTTTTAATTAATGCTAATTATTATTATTATTATTTTATAGAGATGGATTCAATGTTGCACCAACACGGACACACGGAAACGCGACACAAAAAATCTCAAAAAATTAGGACAAGGACACGGCAATTAAAATAATAATAAATACTAATAAAATTATAATAGTATATACTTATATATATTTTTAAAAAAATCATACTCAATACTTCAATGTCAAATACCATAAAACAATGTATTTTCACAGGTATAAACTCTTTCTTCAATGTCAAATTCATGTATTTTCATACTGAATACTTCAATGTCAAATTCATACTCAATACTTCGCGAGCCATAGGCGGATTTCTTTCTTGTGTTATAAACTCTTTCTCATGTATTTTCACCCGATTAACTACTACTATAGTCTATAGGCGAATGGCTGGTGTCGGCAGGGCCAAATCAATCACATGCAGTGCAGGAACACTAGTTTTTCACTCTAAGGGGAAGGTAAAAACTACCAAAATCAAGCACATTCTAGATTTAACTGTTTAATATCCAACCCCACCCTATCTCGATCAAATGACACGCGGCCGGGTAGATCCAATTTAAAAACAGAAAAAAGAAGTAAGAAGAAGAGCATCTTCAAGAAACAAATTACAGAAAATTTAAATAAAAAACAAAAAAGATAAAATAATAAGATGAATTCGCAGCTCTAGCGGGACTGATGCGCAATATTTGAGACACTAGAAGAAGTCCCAAAAGTTCTTCCACGCATCATAGTCTTTGAAGAAGACGTCCATGTCTCGACCAACAAGTGCTTTAAACTCTTCATGGCTATCAACACATACAAGGCAAGGCAAATTGGAATATTAATCTTTGAGGTTTTCCTCAGCAAACTCAAAGCACCAAAGTCAAGATCAAGGTAAAAAAAAAGATTGCTAAATTAAATATGAAACTTCATACTGACCTCCACGTATTCCGAATCTCTTCCATCTTTTCATCAATTTCTCTAAGTACCGAAGCTGTTTCTCTATATGTAGAGATATAGTTACATATAAACTTGAAGAAGGACGATCCCATCAGTCCCAACACCAGAGTTGAAATATATTTCGTTGCCATTAATTAAGATTAGGAAAATTTTAAAGTTGGGGAGATTTTTTTTGGGTAGATGAAGAAAAGTGAGAAGATTTAAACAAGTGCTCAAAGTAGCAAAAGTATATATTCTGTGAGAGTTTAGGGCTTGGCGCTAGTGACTCATGTTGATCACAAGATGAACTCAAGTATATATACGTATGTTTGAGCTTGGATCCTAGACTAGTGCGACAAATAAATAAATAAAATTATTTATCTTTTCCTTCAAGTAAAGCAAAAGTAGGGTAGGGCTCCTCTGCCGCAGTTTCCTCCTTAGACATTGAATCCATATATTTGATTGTGATTCTAGTATGAAATTATTCTTACCTATTAGGTTTTGTCTCCCTATTTGTAATTACTGATGTAATTTAGCACCAGTTCACGTCTTTCCCTTTTTGGTACTTGTAATTAGGTTGATTTGTAATTATCACAATAACACATATAATTGCAAAAGATATGGATGCAATGTGATCGACAACCTAATTGCAAAACTGGAAAGAAAAAAAAAAGGGTAATGGCTAGTGAGCGTACTTTGTAATGGTAAGTTTAAAATTTTATTTTCTTTCATATCAAGAAAATCTTGTTTTCTTGCAAGTGAAGTAAACAAAATAAAAGGAATACATTCCAGGTCTTTTATAAATATAATCAAGCCTGTAACTATTTATATATGTTCTTCTCTCACTTTGAATGCACAAAAGCTATACTCTCCTGTAAACATGATAGATACGCTTCTTTTTCTAGCAGTGTTTGCTTTTCCAGCTTCACAAGTCATTGTTGCTCCTTTGGGATATTTTATGCGTCATCATAGAAGGCATTTATTCGACCGCCTTAATGAAGATCTATTACGTTCCAGACGTCTGAGGTAGTTTCTTCGATCTTATATGTATATATTTTTTAAACTTTTCGGGTGTTTCTTCTCACTATTCTCTTCTCAATTGTGATGTTATATTTATGTTTTTTTTAGTACAATCAATAATCTAAACTGCAAAGAGGGGGGAGGGGGGGATTTTTCACATACACACTACGAAAGTGCCATAAGGATTCGAACTTGAAAACGCCTTTATGAAATCACTGGACTAAACCCATTGACTTCTTCATATTTATATGGATTAGTGTTTTTCCTTCTTCTTAATGTATCGGTTAACAAAAGTCATTCCTTTAATAGCAACAAAATCTTATTTGAACTACTATATCTGATATATATGAT
The DNA here is from genome assembly GCF_000346735.1 of Prunus mume. The sequence continues at coordinate 2,459 of NW_007362889.1, forward strand.
TATTTTTGCGCTATTATTGATCATACAAATGCAAAGGCTTCAACTACTCTCAAAGCCTAAAACCCGAGCACCTTCACAACATCAATCTCCACGTGTCATTGTATTATTAGCCGGAGATAAAAAAACAGTGCTATTCCTATAGGTAAGTTTTTTTTCCAGCAGCAGACCCTTTGCAGGGATGCATAAAGGCAGAACCGACTCTGCAGCGTTCTCTTTGGCCCGAGTGGAGTTAGGCTTTTTCACCCTTGAGTATAATGCAGGGCAGATTTGGGGAAACTCCAGTTATTTTGGTTTTTTAAAAAAAAAAAAAAATTGTTATTAGAACTATTTGAGGTGGATTTGAACGTCAGATCTATATATTATTTTGTCATGAACTATTTAGGATGGAATTGGATTTCTATTTTTGAGGTCGATTTGGATTTTTGGTTAGTACTTACACATGATATTGTTTAATGTTTTGCTTTAATATTTGTTATTGAGTAAGACAATACCATTTAAAACACCCTTGTCGACAGCCCATCACAAACCGACTAATTCTATATTTATATTCCCTTCTTTTTCTTTTTTGGTACTTGTACTTAGGTTAACATGTTCTAGTATATATACCTAGAAAGAGAGGGAGACAACACAATGAATATCGAAGAATTGCGCAAGTGCAGTAAAAAGGAAATTAAATCTTTGAATTAATTATAGTTTAACGCTCTTTTGTTCAATTTTGGTAACGAAAAATGATACGTAATGATACCAATGGGTCGTGTTTATTGTATTTAATTCGAGATTTTTCCCAATAAAATTAGTAGTGGTTTCAAAATAGATTTGTATGGTGTACAGATCCTTAGAGGATCTACTTTGTAATGTCTTTCATGTTTCCAAAAAAAAACATGTCGTGTTTACTTGACTTTTCTCAATGCTCATTTTACTTCCAATACCACTGGTTATCCTTTTATTTATTTATAAATTTAAAATAAATAAAAACTTTTTCCCATATTTTGTGAATTAATGACATAACCTACATCCTTACACAATAAGTAATTGATAGTGATACGTACAAATTGTAATTGACTCATAAATCAACCAAATTATATCAGTCTATTACAAGGAGACAAAACCTAATCAAATATGGATTCAATAATTTATATATGGGAAAGTGAATATATGCCCGAGATATGCCCTTTTGCCTTACTTGAAAGAAAAGATAAATAAATTTTTTAATTTATTTGTCCCACGTATATATAGCTTATTAATAAGTTCATCTTGTGCTTCCTAAACCCTCACAAATACTTTTGCTACTCAGATCACTTGTTTAAATCTTCTCAATTTTCTTTGTCTACCCAAAAAGAATCGACCCAACTTTAAAATTTTCCTAATCTTAATTAATGGCAAGGAAAGATATTTCAACTCTGGTGTTGGGACTGATGGGAGCCGCCTTCTTTAAGTTTATATGTAACTATATCTCTACATATAAAGAAACAGTTTCAGTACTTAGAGAGATTGATGAAGAGATGGAAGAGTTTCGGAATACATGGAGGTCAGAACGTAGTTTCATCTTTAATTAGTGTATATATATTAACCTTGATCTTGGCTTTGATGCTTTGAGTCTGCTGAGGAAAACCTCAAAGATTAATATTCCAATTTGAATTCCCAAGCAATTGCATTAATTATAAATTTTGCTTCAACATTATTATATTTTGCCTTGCCTTGTATGTGTTAATAGCCATGAAGAATTTGTAGCGCTTGTTGGTTGGGACATGGACGGCTTCTTCAAAACCTATGACGAATGGAAGAACTATTTCGACTTCTTCTAGTGTCTTAAATATCGCGCATCATTCCCGCTAGAGCTGCGAATTCATCTTATTATTTTATTTTCCATCAAGTGTTAATCAGTGGAGTGGTATTGATTAACACTTGATGGAAAATAACTAATTACTAATTAATTAGGGTTTCTTCTTCTTCCAATTTAATAAGCAAGCACTTGAAGGTGTCTTTCATACAAATTTAGAATGTTATTCATTACATATATACTAGGAAACGAAAATAATGAAAAGAAAAAAAACAAATTGGAAAGTAGGATTACATACCAGGAAAGTTTGGGCGTGTGGATCGGTTTATTTGTTATTGTTGGGATATTTTTCCAAATTCAGCCGCCTAATAATCATCATAATATGAAGAGGAAACTAAGATATAATAATATATGATGAAGAGGAAACTACACTTGCTCAATTCTTCTAGATTTTGATTAAACGCTTTTCGTCTTTTTAAGTCCCCTTTACACAGAAGGTGATCACCAATGGTGACCACAAGAAGAAATGTGCAAAGCCATGAGATGTGTTTTTTCATCATCGTCTTGGCTGTGCAAAAGCTATAGAGTTCTCGATGTATGGATACAACCCAATTACAAAAAGAGTATATTATATATATGTTTGCGAAAGCTAGAGTTTTTGTTACGAGCTAGAGTACATGGTTTTTTTTTTTTTAATTATAAATTTTTATGGTAACTTCTAAATTACTTTTCTTTGGTATCAAGAAATCTTTCTTCTTTTTTGGTAAGTAAAAAAGCATTTCATTCAGAGAATTCCCAGTGAAACTGAGAGATCAAATATTTGTTTTGGTTGTTTGGAAATTAATTTATTAGTCATTAAAAAGTGTTTTATTTTGTTAGATTTTATTAACCTTTTTTTTTTTAACCGTAAACTGTTAATTTTTTTTTTTTTTAGGAATTACAGTCTGAATTAAGGTACTACAAAGATTACAAAATTAAGGTTCATGTGTATATAATAATTTTTTTTTATTTTTTTTTATACAAAATGGATGAATAATTCCGCATCCAAGTGACCAAGCAGTGCATTAAAGTTAGGGAGTTTCACTAAAACACCCAAAATGGAGGTTGAAATTATAAAAAAACCCAACACCCAAAACACTTTATAAACACACCCAAAACCCATCATTATACACACTCAAAACCCATAGTATTCCTATCAATTTCTTCGACGGTGCAAGGGGCAAATTCGTCAATCCAAAATCCTTGAGCATAAAAGCTCGTCTGAAACTCCCCTAATTTCATATTAGGGCTTGAAATTGGTCATTTGGGTTTAGGATTCTTCAAAACTTGGGATTAGTGGTTGAATTTCGAGCACTAATATGAAATAGGTAGAATTTCAGACAAGATGAACTCAAGTATATATGTATGTTTGAGCTTGGATCCTAGACTAGTGAGACAAATAAATCATATTCCTATCAATTTCTTCGACGGTGCAAGGGGCAAATTCGTCAACCCAAAATCCTTGAGCATAAAAGCTCGTCTGAAACTCCCCTAATTTCATATTAGGGCTTGAAATTGGTCATTTGGGTTTAGGGTTCTTCAAAACTTGGGATTAGTGGTTGAATTTCGAGCACTAATATGAAATGGGTAGAATTTCAGACAAGATGAACTCAAGTATATATACGTATGTTTGAGCTTGGATCCTAGACTAGTGAGACAAATAAATAAATAAAATTATTTATCTTTTTCTTCAAGTAAAGCAAAAGTAGGGTAGGGCTCCTCTGCCGCAGTTTCCTCCTTAGACATTGAATCCATATATTTGATTGTGATTCTAGTATGAAATTATTCTTACCTATTAGGTTTTGTCTCCCTATTTGTAATACATTGATGTAATTTAGCACCAGTTCACGTCTTTCCCTTTTTGTTACTTGTAATTAGGTTGATTTATAACTATCACAACATATAATTGCAAAAGATATGGGTGCGATGCGATCGACAACCTAATTGCAAAACTGGAAAGAAGAAAAAAAAGGGTAATGGCTAGTGAGCGTACTTTGTAATGGTAAGTTTAAAATTTTCTTTTCTTTCATATCAAGAAAATCTTGTTTTCTTGCAAGTGAAGTAAACAAAATAAAAGGAATACATTCCAGGTCTTTTATAAATATAATGTCATAGAGGTGCTCAGTAAAGGTGACCACAGATGAGCTGGAATCTGATATTCAAGTCCAAGAAGTGCACCATTGCACATCTACCAGAATTTCAAGTGCTCACAATGTCATAGAGGTGACTGCAACTGACTTTACTGCTAGTTCCAATGCATTGCAAGATAATGGAGAGAAGACAGTCTTCAGAAGAGAATCAATGGTTTCTACTGAAAAAGGTTCAATTTCAGTTCAGGCATGATTTTGTTGAAAATTCTATTGTTCTGATCCATAACATAAGGTTATCAGGCCGCACCATATGTTTTTGCTTAGTTTTAGAGTTCAATTGAGATTTTCAAGATATTTTTTACTTGCACCCCTTCATGCTACAATGCCTTTTCATGTATTATCTTTTTCTTTTGTTTGTGTGGTGGGGGGGAGTTGGAAGAGTTCAGGATCAGTGCCTGAGTGAGTGCTGAATAGAAACAAAATCAGTTGTATCGTCATCTTACGGTAGGAATTTTCTAGGATTTTTATAGAATTGGTGCCGGTATTGCTTACTGCACATTGGACTTCAAAGGCATTTCTCATAATGCTAGTCATTGCATACCCCATTCTTCCCTTTTTCGTTCCTGCTACTCACTTATTTGTTGCCTTGATGAGACTCGTTCTGCTTATTTTGTTCTCACATTCTTCCTTGCTATGCAGGTTGGTGCTTCTTAGGTTCGCTTTATTAGAGGAAAAGGGTACATAGTTCAGCATGTAAATGTTTTATAAAAGTATATTGTAATTATTATTGTTTGTTGTGTGTGTCAGGGGATCTACACACCGAGAGATTGAAGATGAGATGGGAGTTAAGATTATAATCCCCTCATCAAAGGAGGAGGATTCAGTTTGTAAGTTTACTTTAAAAAAGGCTTCAAGTAAAACAATAATTTCCCATCCTATCTAAACCCATATTTTAAATAGGCCTTTCTCTTTCTCTAAAGTTACTTTAAAAAAAGGCCACTCCCGAAATATATATATATATATATATATTTTGTATCACAAAGTTAAGGCCATCTCCAACTGTAGGGCTAAATGTAGTCCATGGTTAAAAATTTAGCCCCCCAAAAAATTAATTTTTTAAAGAATAGTGCAGGACTAAATTTTTCCATCTCCAGCCATGCATGGCTATATTTTAGGGTCATTCATATTTTATTATTTTGAGAAAAAACTACAGTACAACACTCATACATTTCACAACCATATATTGTTTAATTTAATTAAACTACTATTTTTTTAAAATAAATAAAGCCAACAAAGGCAATTAAAAAAAAATTGGAAGGGTTTCAAGGGTTTGACCTTCAACGTTCATGACCCAGAAATTTTTTATAATTTTTTTAAATAATACTAAACATTTAAAAATGTGAAGACAAAAAAAAAAGGATGGGTTTCAATGTTTGAGCTCCAATGGTCATGACAAGACTTTTTTTATAATTGTTTTTAACAACACTTGAAAAGATTTGAAAAGCTAACCACATTTATTATCAAATTTTTTTTTTAAAGGAGTTGGTAGGTATGACCTCCAACGTCATTGCCAACAATTTTTTATACTTTTCTTTCTTAAACACTAAGAATTGAAACATCCAAAAGGCTTTTAAAAATCTATATATATATATATATATCAATGTTGGTTGTTAAAAAGCACATGAATGGGCCCCACTACAAATTTGGCCTAAGCCAAAGCTATGCTACATTTGGCCCGGTTGGAGGGCTAAATGGCCAAATGCAGCCCTCCAAATTTATTCAAAATTTTGTTTAGCCCATGGCCGAAGATGGATTTTGCATTATTTTAGGGCTATATTTGGGATATAGCCCATGACTGAAGATTACCTAAGTACCATTGCAGTCCAAAAAAAAAATCTCAGCTTGCTGACTGGTAAACAAAAGGCCCATTGAACCAAAAAAATAAAAATAAAGAAAGAAGAAAAGACCAGTGGAAAAAAAGCCCAACATGACGTTGGAATAATGTTGGGGCTGAGATCACTAAACCAAAACGATGGTTTTCAAAATAGAAAAACTAAGATAAATGACAAAGAAAACAATTGGTACTCAAAATAAGATATTTGAGTACCAATTGTTTTGACCTTGATATTGACTTTGGTCTTGACTTTGGTGCTTTGAGTTTGCTGAGGAAAACCTAAAAGATTAATATTCCAATTTGCCTTGCCTTGTATGTGTTAATAGCCATGAAGAGTTTATAGCACTTGTTGGTCGGGACATGGACCTCTTCTTCAAAGACTATGACGCGTGGAAGAACTTCTTCGAAACTAGAATTTGGGGTAGAAATATTTATAACAAAGATAATTAGTGTGATCATTGGAACAATTGAGATTTTCAAGATATTTTTTACTTGCACCCCTTCATGCTACAATGCCTTTTTCATGTGCTATCTTTTTCTTTTGTTTGTGTGGTGGGGGGGAGTTGGAAGAGTTCAGGATCAGTGCCTGAGTGAGTGCTGAATAGAAACAAAATCAGTTGTATCATCATCTTACGGTAGGAATTTTCTAGGATTTTTATAGAATTGGTGCCGGTATTGCTTACTGCACATTGGACTTCAAAGGCATTTCTCATAATGCTAGTACATTGGGAAATAACAAAGAGAATTAGTGTGATCATTGGAACATTAGTGCATATCAAGCTAACATAACATTGATTGAGATGAAAATTATGTAAACTATTGGTAGATAGTTTAGAAACTAGAATTAATTAGTACATTGGGAAATAGCTAGGTGATACTAACACTATTGGTAGATAGCTGCTCAAGAGGAGAGGAGAACCACCACAACCACCACTGGAAGAGGAGAAGGGGGTGCTTGGCCTGCCGCCTCCGCCGCCGCTGCCGCTTACTCTTCCGCCACTTGTGCTGCCACCGCCACTGCTGCCGCCTCCTCCGCTTGAACTGCAGCTGCCACTGCAGCTGCCGCCGCCTCCTCAGCTTGAACTGCAGCTGCCGCCGCCGCTTGAACTGCAGCTGCCGCCGCCTCCTTAGCTTGAACTGCAGCTGCCACCGCCGCCGCTTGAACTGCAGCTGCCGCCGCCACCCTTTGCCGTTGTGCTTTGGCAATAAAAGCACAAGAGGCGGCCGTCGCAACCCAAGAGAGCACGCTAACTCCAACAGTGCAAAATGCCCCTACCTTCCAATCATGCGCAAATTGGACGATTCCATGGATTTTTCCAAAGTCACTGCTCACTTTTTTCCAAAGTTGTTTCACCGGATTCATTTTTCTTCTCTCTCTCTCTCTCGCTCTCTCCTTTCTCTCCTTTCTCTCCTATTTCTCTTCTTTCCGGTCATGTTTTATGCTTGTTGTTGGTGTATTAAATTTCAAGCAAACCTCTAGAGTCTCTATAGTAGAGAGGTAGGGAGCAAGGGGGTCAGCTGTGCGCAGCCAAAGCCCAGAGGAAGAGCAGCACTGTCGTTCCCCATTTGGTTGAACTTGAACATTTGTTTTTGAAAAATAAATATATACAATTACTATTTACCGAAAGACAATCATTATACTCTAAAGTCCAAGTCTAGTTTTTCTCTTTTTAGGTTCTTTATGGCAACCCCTCCAAACGTATAATTCATTAGTTGGCAAGAAACATCTATAAATTAAAATTTGATTCTTTTTCAACATTAAAGTATCAGACTTCTCTTCCTTATTCTTCCGCATGGTCTCCCTATTTCCATAGAAATCAAATCAAAATATAAATAAAAGGTTCAAGTTAACTTTCAATTGAAACTTATATAGCCAAAAAAATTATCATAATTGAGCACATAAAACCCTTATAAAAATGTAGTGATTTAAAATTCCAGTAATTAGATTAATTTTTCTTTTATACAACCGACAGTGAAGAGGGATTTGAATGCGTAATCTTAGATGCATAGACAACTACTTCTAACGACATGAGCTTAAGTAAAACTCTATTAGTTTTATATTGAAACTATTGCATGCACATAAGAACACAATTGCCAAGGATATGAATAAGATCAAAGTTCAAACTAGTTACCTGCACTTCTTTGATTCTTGCAGATATTCATTATGCTGTCTTCTTCTCAGTAATTCCCCCATACGAAAATTGTACTCCAAAATAGTGATCCCAAGAATCGTCATTAATATCGTGAAATCCCACGACATTTTTTGGCTTCACCAAATTATGAAAAACAACCTATTTGCAAAAATAAAATATAGAATTATTCGTGATATATTCGATAGGGTTTGTGATGGTCTTGTTGGAGGCTATATATAGAATTATTCGCAGATTTTATGTGGTCATGAGTCCTATAGTCCTTCATGTTATATTTGAAACTCATGGTATCCTAACCTACATAACAAACTCAGCTTGATTTTCTCGCCTTCAAGTTCGGTTCGTTAATGTTTCTTAATGTGCTTATCTTCTTAATCTAATTTGATTTTGTTTCCCAAATTTAAATTAATTTTTACTTTTATTACAGTAATCATCATATTCTTTTTACAGTTGTTTCCTACTGTGCTTCCGTTCTGGTTAAGTCTTTTACCAAAATTAGATAAAAGTAACTTTCAGCTCAGGCCAATGTTGCCAATTGGATTATAGCTTAATATAAGCAAGTCATAGCCTCTTCTTACTGGCTGCTGCAAAAATATTCAGAAAAAATATTCAAAGATTATTAACAAAGAGCCGCATGTAAGTGGGGCCCACATTTTAAAATAAAGTGAGTATCAGATTGCAGGTGATTGGGCCAAAAATTTGTTGTAGCCCAACAAATCGATTTCCTTCCTGTGTGTGAGGCTAGCTTTGCGACAGGGTACGTACAGAGCTGAGCTTTAATGGAAATAAAATTAATGGGGAAGAAGGCTGTCTCAACTCAAGTCAAAAGCTAGAGGGCTAGAAGCCTAGAGGAGCTTAAAGCTTCGACTGGTGAGACTTTGGCACCACGGCACCCCCAAATTGGAATTTCCTATTTTCAAGTTGGAAGGGATTCAAAACTTCTAATCTATACAACTCCAATAAAAGTTGTTTCAAAACAAACCAAAACACTAAATTATGTTCCATAACATAACACTCGTGTTCTTTGATTTTAACGCTTATCATGAACTCAAATAGGTGGAATCATGATTTTAGACTTTTATAATCGAAGATAATGTTATCAGAAGTTTGTAGCAATTTTCGGTGTATTTTTCTAATATTTAATTAATTTTTTTATGAATTTTTAAACATAAATTTGATAAAAGTATCAAAATTGACACGTGGTGCGTTGACAGGAGGACAGCCATCAGACTGGGCCTCAGCATTTGGCCCGCGGGCTCATGGGCCGATGGGGGCCCGCCCGGCCCATTGGAAAAAAGCCCGGCCCGGCCCGTTATAGGCTTTGAGATGGCCCGGCCCGCCTTGGGCTGGGCTAGGCTTGGGCTTGGGTGTCTTCGCCTTGGGCTTCGGTGTCTGAAGCCCGACCCGGCCCATAGGCCCGGCCCGATTAAGCCCAAGAAAGCTCGGCCCGGCCCATTTGGCCCGCATACATATATAATTATGTATAAATAAGAGTTTAG